>WEIU01012175.1:180006-214414 GCA_013389925.1 Aegithalos caudatus
GGCGCTGGGGTGGGGGGGATGCCCGGCGCCTGCGGGGCAGTGCTCCGGGCCGGGCATCGCCACCGGCCAGACCCCCTTCCCCGAGGCGCCGACCCTCCCGCCGGCCTTCAGGTGGGGAAATGTGCCCCGTTCGGCACAGAGGGCACACGCTGCCTCAGCCGCCTCGGCTCGGATGGAGAGCCAGGCTGCCGCAGCTTGCCTTGCTTGTGGTTTACAGCGCTCAAATAGCTACAAAGAGTTGTTCAAACTAAAGGTGGAAAATAATAACATGTAATTCTCAGCCACTGCCTTTGAGATAACCTGGGTTTCTTTTGCTTTCCCAGACGACTCAAGTGATTCATTTGGTTAAGATTATCACAGCCAGTTGTGAAAGATGCTGGGATGTCAGCATGGCTCTTAAGTTACTTTAATGAAGGGTAAAATACTGGATGTTTGGAGGAGTCACTGGTATAGCAGTTTCTAAAGGGCTCCATGATTCAAGTCATCTATTCCTTAGCTTCACTTGCATGGCACCAGCCATGGGTGTCCGGGGTTAGAGTACTTTCTGCGGTTCCCTTATTTCAAACAGTCTGTGAAGGGCCTGGTCCCAGGAGGTGCAGGCATCTCCCAAGGAGGTGCAGAGTATATACGGAAAAGAGCATGGGTTTCTCTAAAGTTGTGTATTCCCTGTATGAAAACTTCTTCTTGCAGTGTGAGCATGTGCTTTGGTCTCACATGACCTCAGACATGCTTCCTTGTAAAGAGAAACTAGTAAGACAATCTCACTGAACTCACATAGATTGAAGCTGTAATTCTTAACCATGTTGTTCCTATACTTAATTGAACAACTGCTGCCTGAATTAGTGTATCT
This sequence comes from Aegithalos caudatus, assembly GCA_013389925.1. Classification (NCBI taxonomy): domain Eukaryota; kingdom Metazoa; phylum Chordata; class Aves; order Passeriformes; family Aegithalidae; genus Aegithalos; species Aegithalos caudatus. The sequence goes on from WEIU01012175.1 coordinate 180,857, forward strand.
TTTTTGATCTCCATATAGCCTTGAGTTAGGCAATCAGCATTTAACCAGTCTTATATCTTTGTTAGGCCTGAAATCAGTAAAAAAATTAATTCCATGAGAATTGTAGGAAACAGCACCATTTCCAGAAAGCTGATACCCTGAAGGGTGAGACTCTTCCCACAAAGACTGACTTCATGCTTGTCATCTCGCTGATGTAAACACAAATTAGTCAAATTTATGCCAGCTAAGTACATTTCTTATTACTATCATAGTTCTGTTTTTGAATAGTAGTTGGTTCAGAACACAGCTGTAAAATGTTGCTTAAGTAGGTTGCAAAGTGAAGGTCTAGTGCTCAGACAAAGCATTTGGTTAGTGTGCAACTAATTTTTTTTTTTAATAATGTGTGAAAGCAAGCCTAGCACTTCTGTACATATGCACAGTCTATGGGGGGACGTCGTCTCAAACTGCTTGTGCTGGGCTTGTTGCCATTAATGTATGTGTTGTTAGCTCTGTGTAACCTTAACTGAGGTGGCTTTGTGGTACCTCACCCTGCCTGAACCTGCTGAGTGCAAACACAGGTGACCTTTGGCCTCCTCAAAAGTCAGTAGGGTAAAACTGGCCAGTTTACAACAAACAGCAAATGAAGGTGCTCCTGTTATACTAAGAAAAACCTTTCAGTGTGAAGCTGTATATAGATAAGATTTTTTTATTTTTTCTTCTTCCAATTTCTGAAAAGCTGAAATCTTCATTTTGAATTCCAGGGCAGTTTTTGAGGCACCTAGAAATAGATCTTGCTGGCCTGATTCAGAGGACCCTCAGTTCACACAGGGCTTTTTAATGAGGCTACCTTTACAGATATATCTGGTCTTGGCAAAACTCCTCCTTTAGCCAGATCTGTGGTACTAATAAAATCTTTACCATTATCCCCATCCCATTTCAGCATGTTTGGGGAACTGGTGGACATCAGAGACTGCCCATGGGAGCCCCATCCAGTTGTACATCCAGTACAACTAAGGAATGGATTCTCTATCGAGATCCCGGTCCAGCAACTTCGTTCAGTTAAAAGCTGCTTTGTCAGAGCAGCTGACAAGTCTGTCTTCCCAAGGCTATGCAATAACAGAAAGCTTACATTAAAGCTTAAATATATATAGTAAAGAGCAGAAAAGACATGAGTTGATGATGTCTTCTCTGTGTTGAGGAAACAGCATGCTGTACCTGGTACGTGCCTGCTGCTTCCACAGACTTCCATATGGATCGAATACATTGCTGCCCAAAGTTGGGATTTCTGTGCCAGCATACAATCAGTGCTTTTGTCTCCAATTCCGTCACCCACAAATAATTTTACTGTAAAATATTGGCCTGATAGTATCATTTTATAAAACTTGGCTGTGTGTGATCACTGTGGTATCTAAGCAGTTCACAATCTGTTTATAGCATGTTTATACTTCCAGCTCTGGACAAAGTGAATAGGTACAATCTACAGATCTCAGTTCAGGGGGAAGAGGAATGAAGGGGGTTAATGAAAGTTCAGATAGTGATTTCAAATCCATGCAGAAAGCCAATAGCAGAAGAAAGATTAAAGACAAGGTTTTGATTCATAGCTGGTGCACAGCAGGCTCATCACCCTGAAATTCTAGCTTATCACTGTGTGGGTCTCTTTAACTTGCGTGGTTATGTATTTAGCAACTTGTGACAGACTTTGCTTTGGCAGAGGAGTTGCAAGATTTTGAGTTCATCCAGTACTCATTTCTTGCTCGCTTCCTCACAACACAGAGAGGATCACATGTAGTAACTATAAAGATGACATCAGGCCTCATATCTTCATGAGTTTAAAGTAGGTTGAAAATAAATCCATTAAAATCCCATTTTTTTCCCTGGTAATATATATAGCAAGGAAAAATGCCACTAGTGGTTCACAAAGTTCAGTTTGTACACAGGTCTTTGGGTCTGTGTGAGTCCAAGGCTTTTCTCTGGCTGAAAATACTGAGGGCCTGGTTCAGCAGAAAATAGCCAGTACAGCTGCTGGGCTGTGGAGGCTCTGAGAGCCCATTTGGGTTTTCAGCTGTGGAGGCAGCCTCCCGTGTCAGGGAGGCAGCCAGGAATTTGGTGCCATTCCTCCAGCAAATCTTCCCGGAGGTGGAGCTAGCAGCTCCTTTTAGCCTTGCTGCATGCACTGGGTGGGTTTAGAGCAGGTCTTGGTTTCCTCAGGAGATGAGAACTGTGGAACCTGCCTGCGCTGAAGACTCATCAGCGCACTGCAGTTTAAACATGAGGTGCTTGTGATACTGATGCTTGGATGCCTCCGGCTTTGCAGCAGCCTCTTCTGGGAGACTGTGTGTCAATACTGCTCTCCATTGAACAGGGGTACAAGGCAAAATCAGCTTGGGAAGAGAACCATGGCTTCATCAGGGGTCTGTTAAGATCACCATGTTGGAGTGGTTTTGAAGTGCTGGAAAGTGATTATCATTTTGCTCTTCCGTGATATCAGAAGTAATATTGCCAGCTCTCAAGATATTAGTATTTTTGGAGGAATGCCTGCAAGCACTAACAAAGAGGTGCCACATGTCCCACTGCCATGTCCCAGGTGGTTGGAATAAGCACAGGAGTTGCCTTTTGGGGATTTTGCTCTATATTGAAGGCTGTTTAAAATGGCAGTTGGAGTACATTCTTCTGCCAGTTCCTTTTGCTGTAGGATTTTAATTCATGGTGTCCCTTTCTTCCAGTGTGTGCTGACCACATACAGGGGGAGGTCTTGCTCTGCTCCTGTGTCTTTGCTGTAAAGGACGGTTGGGACCTAGAGGAAGGATGGGGGAGGCTGCAGTAGCAGAGCCTGTACTGCTTGTGTCGCTCTGGGAAGAGAGATGCTGAGGCATGGCATGGCTGTTTGGTGCACATTTGGCACCAAATCAGCATCTGAACAGTGCAGAGCAGGGTATGGTCAATCTTACTACGGTGCCTCACAATAACATTTATATCCCTCAGCATCACTTACTGTTGATACTGGTGGGGCCTGGTTGGACAAAGCTGAGGTGAACTGTGTTCCTTGGCTTTCTGTGTTTATATCTCTGCCTTAAATGCCCTAATACAGGGTCTGATACAATGAAGCTCTTCATACCTTCTCACCTGTCACCAGAACAGTAACACAAAACATGGTAATCACAAGCACAGAACAAGCCACTTCTCTGCACATCTCAGCTGATTTTTTGGTTTTAACAGAAGCCCTGATGCTAAAGCAATTTTATGTTAAAGCTGGTCAGGCTGCTAACTCACTTATTAGGGGAGATGAGTGTCTGCATTAAGGAGACGTGTAAAAACAATGGTTACAAACGTGAAGGTATCTGTGCCTGAGCTGTGGTTATTAAAATGGATGGTCCCAAAACCTGCGGTGGTTGCTATAACAGCAGTAATCTTTATACTCCTTGCTGGCTCTTTGTCGTGGCTTTGGTAGGTAGCCCTAGTCTAGCCCTAGGTACCACTCCAGTATCTTCCTGAGAAGAGAGGCAGCTGCTTCTCTGTTGTGAAATAGAAATGTCCCTCCTTAGAGCACACTGCTCCTTCTGAGTTGCCCCTACTAGGCAGCTGTAGCTCCAAATGTCATCCTGGAGTGAAGCAGTCTCACACAATGCAAAGCCTGCCACTCTTTACTGCAGGTGTAAACACCGAGACCTTCAACATAATTTTGGCAGATCTAAACATGAAATGTTAGCAACTAACATCCTTGTCCCCCTTCTTCCCCCCCTGTGCCTCCCTCCTCCCACATGCATTTTCCCTCGCTCCCTTTACATGTCCCGGCTGAGCTGGCAGCTGGCACTGGGAGGCTGAGTTCATGAGCTCACTCCCAGCCCAGCGTGCTGGCCTATGAATAGCTCAGCCTCTGCTGAAGCTGCTCTGTGCCTCAGGATGTTGCCAGCCACGTAGATATAACAACTGGATGTATGCAGATAAAATAAAAACATGCCTAGATTCTCCCTTTGGAATTTAAGGTTTTCCACGTAAGAGGAGGTGAAGTGCCTGAGCTAACAATCTCTGTGTTTAGAGCTCTCTAAATATGGGTTTAAATAAAGACAGGCTTTCTCTTTAAAAGGAAAAGGACTTATACCTTCAGATTGGTTATTAAAAATGGCCTTGCAACAATGATACTCTCCGTGCAAAGCCTGCATCTAAACGCCTCCTCCTGAGCTGTGACTCACACTTTGAAAGCACAGTAGCTTTCCTAGAAGGATAGGTAAGTACTGTTATCACCAGATGGGGAGCTGCAGAATGGGAGATGGTGCTCTGAGTTCCCAGAAGCATTCACTAGATAGATATTGGAAACTCAAGACAGTTATATTTCATTTTCAGAACACTGAAAGTCCCACAGTACCTCTGAACAGTGACACCGAGTTATGTTAAAATCAAATCTAAGAGATGCATTTGAAAATGTAGATCCAGAATATCTTTGCCACATTAACAGAGGCATTCCTAACAAAACCGCTCCTCCTCTAATGAGAAAAAATGCACAATAAGGACAGAGGAGAACAACTGTGCCTTTTTACTGTTCTGTTCTGTGGTTTTATAAGCAGTCTGAATTAGAGATTGGGTGAATGGTGTTAAGAAAAATGTCTGAATGCTACGTGACACTTTCAGCAGTTCTGAAGAGGTTGTGTCACTTGACACTTTAGTTACTGTCCCCAGTCTGTTTTAATCCTGCTCCATGCTGCATCTGTGCTGTGGCACGTGTGCAATAATTCTTTGCTATGCCAGGCGCCTGCTGGTGTGCACATAAAAATGCAGGTGGAAGCATTATTCTCCAGAGCAAAGCAACATCTGTCAGCATCCTAGGTGAGTCTATTGCTTCACATGAATAAAACACAGATTCACAGTACCTCAGGCAGTGTGTGCTCTAAATTAGATGTAGTCATGAATGCTTTAAGATCATCATTAGGAGTTAATGCTACTTCCCTGGTCATCCAATTTCCAGTTGGGATTCAGTGTTGGAGTCAATAAGGGATGGATGCCAGGTGTGACCTGGGATGCATCTTTACTTATGACCAACATATAGGCCAGCCACAGGCAGTGAGATGGCTTACAAATTCCTCACTTAAGAAAAATTGCCTAGTTTTTCTTTCAGTTGCCTTAACATCTGCTGAACGCTTTACCACATTCTTCAATGGAAGCTGTTAACCCTAGCAAATGGGACTTGATATAAAACAAGGTGCAGAAGACTCTTGGAAACTCCTTTAATTCCAGAAACTCTTTCTCTGTGATGTGTTCATTCAAGGTCCATGTGGTGGCTCTGGCACCCTCCTGAGAAGTTGTGTGATGGGAGCTAATATTGAGGAGGCAGTAAAGCTGTAATCTTGTATGTGTTTCTCAACACTGGATTGACAAATGTGCTTTTGGGGTTTATTTGTAAAAGGTGAAAAGGAATGGGACACTTAACTGATCAGTCTTGTTTGTCTGATCAGTCCGTATATGGGCAGCAAATTAAGACATCTCATATGAAAAGGGTAACTGTATTAAACCAACTCTATTCTGTAGGCTGTTTGCCTGTGAGAACAGGTCATATTCTTCTGTGAAAATAAAGGTTCTGCAGAGGATCTCCCCAGATATCCCATGTCAGGGTGCATTTTATTTTTTAACCTTGATTTGCTATCTCTGAAAGAATGGAAAATCCTGATTTTTCATGGCTGCAGACAGAACAACTGGGGTGAATTCCTTTCCCAGGGAAAATGGAAATCTGGTGTGGAAGGAATGCTGTTCATGAAGTCCGTGACAGTGAGAGAAATGCACTGTAGGACTGAGATTTCTCATGGGCAAGGAGTGAAAGGGTTTGTCCATGGCAGCTACTCTGCCATTTCTTAGGAGCTCCATAGTGGGTAGACAACAGGTTTAAGTGAAGGTGTTCAGGTGAAACTGTTCTTGCAGTCAGTTAAATACCTGTTCTGTTGATCCAGATGCTATAATAATAAGCCCTATAGAGAAAATTCAGGGACTTTCACTTTTAGAAAGCCAAGAAGAAATCAGCAAGTTGAAGTTCTCATGGTGATGGAGAAGGGAGTGTGATATTGAGACCGTCTAGGAAAGTAGTTTAGCATCACCACATGGCATCACCACATGCAGCATTTGGACAGTACTGAACCCAGTATTAAGGCTAGGATCAAATCTGATCACTTAAAGGCAATTTTGTGTATAATAAAAGAAATACTCTGTCCTTCCTGTCTCTAATGCTCTAAAATCCATCTTACTAAGCTTCATCTTCCAGCTAGTTATTTCTCTCTATCCAGAGAAGCTTTTCAGACATGTAAGCAGCTGCACAGTTCTCAAATACGCCAGGAGGAAAGTTTTGTTATTAAAAGGTAATTCACAAACCCTGGGCTTTTTCAATGTATAATTCATATGTCCTTTGAACAGTCCTCACAGGAATTCAGAAATGGATTTAGATCAGTTTACTTCATTTTTAGAATACAATGGAAGAGCACTTACTCTGCATACTTGCAGCCTTTTCTATAAATTAAAAATAGATGCTGGGCCCAAACCAGCAGCTTTTTGCACTCTCTGGGAAACCTATGGGAACAAACCACAACAGGACAATTCTGCTTTCTTTAGCAATGCAAGCTGTATCCTCAGAAGCCTGTGAAGAGACAGAGGGTCTGTAGTGCACTTTTCCCCTGCAGCCAGGGAATAATCCTTGCATCTTTTTTTGTTTTGCATGTTCAAATGCTAGGGGCTACATATGTAGGCAACTGAAAAATCAAATGTAGCAGAGCTTGGGTCATGGAACTGGATAAGCAGACATTTTATGGCAATGCACTGTCAGTCCAAATTGCAGCTTTATGCCAAATGCTCCTGCATTAGTGGTGCCTTGTGAGTGGCAGTGCCAGGAAACCATCATCCTGGGGGAGGCTCATCCTCCTTCCTTGCAAAGGGTTACAGTGTTAGACAGCCCAGACTGAAAAATCTGAAGAGTGTTTTTTAGCCAGGGAAGCAATTTGTGCTTGGCATGGGGCAGTACAGGCCACTTCCCTCTCTCTCCTCCCCCACCAAGCATCTCATAGAATCAGAAACCACAGGGTGATTCAGCGCAGTGAAGTCTCTTTCCTGGTGTTCTTTTGGAGTAAGCAGTTGCTTTCAAAAGCTTCAGACAGAGGCTTTGCCTCGTGCTTATGGCAAAGCTGCAGATCAGCCCTTAATTCCAAACAATTTGGGGGAGATGGCGAGGTACGTCCAGAGGTAGCTGTGAACTGTTACTAAGTCCACATGACGTGTACATTAGTCATTATGGTTCACTTGTTATGTTTCCCAAAATATTACAGGGAGCCTTCTAAAACAGAAACTTATTTTCAAGGAGGAAAACTGAAAAATGCAGTCTTGAAGGACAGCTTTGAAATGCATTTCAAAATTTGAAATATGACAATTCATGAGAGAGAACTTCTGACTCTTGTTACTATGAAGTGGTTAAAACTTAGACTTTTACCTGGGATTTTACTCTGCAAAACTCTGCCTCACTGAGCCCCTCTGAGCAGTAGTGATTACCCTTTGCTGCATGAAGGTTGGATTCCTCTAGCAACTCTGCCTGAAGTCTATTTTTGGCTTCCCCTCTAAAAACAGATGGTTGGGAGTGAGAACCTCTTCTTACGATTGCTGCTGTAAGCTGTGAAAGCAACAGATGGTTGCCAACAGAGATCACAAAACGCAGAGGTTTTGAGCTCCAGTTTTCCTTCCAGTGGTGCAAGCTTTATTTTGTTTCCACCCATCCACTTTATACTTCTTGGAATAGAAACAGGTTTATCAAGGATATGTCAGTATAACAACTGAAGATGAATTGTTAAAATTTCATTCCCAAGCTGCAAAACACATAAAATAATTCATTACTTTGGTTCCATCAGAACATGACACATCTTAGGCCCCAGCATCAGTGTTAATGACATACCAGAATTCAGTTTCTCCTATTTTCCTAAAAAAACTAGCAAGGAAACAAAAATCAACCAGACAGATCTAGGTTAACATTATCTCCGTGACTTGAAATGGCAGATCCAAGAGGCATGGACTTCCTCAAAGGTCTTGGTCAAAGTGTGGGAAGGTCTTGGTTGCAAGGACTAATTGCTTTTCATCTCTCCTAAGTGGACAGAGAGACCCTAATACCACTCCAGGTGAGCAGGAGGCCTGTGGTCTCACACTGCTGACAGAGAGCTCTGTCCCTGTGTCCATCACTTGAGCTCGAGCTGGGAGGAGAGTGATACCATAAACAGGGGAGCTACAAGGTCTCTTGTACAGCAATCTGTTTGTCTGCACCAAGCACTTCAGTGTTCTAATAAATATAAGGAAATAGTGCTTTTTGTGGGTCAAGAAGGTTGTCCAGAAATTATTGTACTCCACTTTGTCTGAGTTTATTTTTTTTTAAATATCCCACTGCACATAAGCTGTGTACATCAAAGGCTTTTGGAGTGCTTTGCAAAGACTAATGCATTATTAAGCTAGCAAACCCCTACAGATAGGAAGATGCAAATAGGGAGAGGATAATGATTTGCTCAGGACTACATACTGTGTCAGTGGCAGAATTTGGAATACAGTTTTTGTGGTTTCAGCTGTGTCTCAGCTGATATCCATAGAACTGGGCAAAAGTATTAGTTCAAAATCAAATGCATGACTTCAAACAGGACACTGTGTTCTGCTTTTGGTCTGAGCAAGCCCATGAAATGAAGACTATAATAAATGCTGTGGAATTGCAATACCGTTCTTCAGTCTGCATACAAGAAGTTTTTCAAGACCTCTGTTTCTGAACAGGTAAATGTTGGAAATAGCCAGATTCTGGACATATTAGAGCAAATTTACTTCACTACAGTAATCAAGTACAAGGCAGCAGAAAATCCCAGGCAGATTATTAGGTACTGCAGCATGGAAAAGGAGACATAAAGGATAGATTTTAAGCAACCAAGATAAAGGCAATGCTAGATATACCTTCAGCCTACCGTAAGAAGACATGGTAATTTAAAAGTCTGAATTTCCATTCACTCCAAAAACAAAAGCCCCCATTTGTAGTTGAGAAGCCAAGTTCTTAGTTCCTTCATCTCATCTCCTTTTTCATGTCTGTTGTGTACTGGCAGCTGTCCTGGGTTTCCACAGGGATACTAGGGAAATGAACAGCCCTGCTGCAGTGTCATGTCTTTTAGAGGGATCACAGCTCCACAGAACATTAATTAAGTCAACATTCTTGTGTCCAATTTTGTTTGAAGTTATTATAGCCCTCATATTTTCTCATATTCACCTGCTTCAGCAGAATTTTTTTAAAACTCTAGAGTATGTTGGAGAATGAGCTGTTTCACTATTACAGCCTGGAGTTTTTGAGACTTATACTGACTATTTCAATCCTTAGGGGCTTTCTTGCCTATCTTATCACATTCTTAAAATATTCCTGCTAATGTCCTTAAATATTTTTAAAGCCTAAATATATATGCAGTGCCTCCCTCAATCAGATTGTCTAATTAGTCTAATTGCTGTATAGTGTGGTGTGTACATGCACTCAAATTGGAATTTATGTTGACTGGCTAGTAAAATCAATTCTGCCATTGCATTTCATTGTACAATAAACCACATTTATTTTCCTTACACTAGATTCAGGAAATAAATTATAGTTGAAGCTCTAAGATTTTTCCAGGCTTCTCTAATAATTCTTCTGCCAATTGTAGTAGTTATGTTGGGCCCAATACATCAGAGAAAGTTTACAGGTTTTATTGCTGTTTCTGAGGGGCTGTTGGGAGGCAGGAGTGTTTAAGCACAGATGGCCTACTGGATGCTGACAAAAGTTAAAGGTTTCTCCCAGGAGGACTCAGGCCCAGTCCAGTCATGTGGTGGGAGGCTTTGTTAGAACTACTCCCACTATCAGTATCAATGCAAACCTGGTGTTCAGAGCACAGACAAGGTTTAGGGGAGAGCCTGAGAGCACTGATGTGTTCCAAGCAGCATAACTGGTGGGTATAGCCAAATTCTCTGATCATTTCAGGAAGCCTAAATGCAGTGAAGCCACTGTAGCAAATACCACACACATCTTTGGGCAGGGTGTATGAGGTATCCAATCACATTGTATTTGCATTCCCTTCAACTTAATTACATTGGATGGACCCACAGCTTGCCCAGTGCAAGTGGGACAGGGTATAAATCAAAAGGCACATCAAGAAATGCAGGAGCAGGAAAGGAGTTCAGACCTGAGACTGGCTTTAAGAAAATTATTAATATTTGCTATGAATAAAAGGTCCATCTGTAATTTGAAATGGATTAACTAAAGAGCTATTTTAAGGTTAATAGACTAACAGTAATTTCTGGTGACAGTGAAATGCTTTCTCCATTTCAGCATTTAGTATATTATTCTAGTTATCCTAATCCACCTATGAGATTTTTAGAAAATGAAGACGGACGGCAACTCTTCAGTGGTAGGAACAAACGACAGCTTTTAACTAGATTTTTTAAAAACAAAACTTATTCACTAATACCCCACATATAATTTAGAGCTGGATTTGAGAGCAACTGACGGATCCACTGTGTGTTCTTTCATGCAGGTTTTGTACTCCAGGGAAAAAGAGTAATTTATAGTTGGGAAGCTTCTTTTAGGATTTTAATCTCCACCCCAAAAAATACAGCACAACCCTGAGCAGGATCTAGCTATACTCAGTAGTAGAAATGAAACATAAAATGCATGCCTAAAAAAAACAACTGAATGTTAAAGTTTCAACTTCCTGTGTTGATGTTTTGAAATTATTTCTGCTTTCTATGATGAACATCCACAGATTTGGAAAAGACAGGGTTACTGTTTTTTTCTTCTGATTCAGGGCAAGAGCCTGACACTGGCAGGGAAAAGGCCTGTCAAATGTTGTAGTTTCAAAGTGGTGTCAGTTGCTGTAGTTGTGAAATTGGGAAGCCATGTCAACAATTAAGCATGCTCTAGCTAATTGACAAGCCTGTGTACAAAACTAGAGTGGATACTCAAAATGGCACAAGAGTATGACATGTAACAATCACCTCCTTGCTACTGCAGAATTTCTGCCTGTGCTTGTCTTTCCTCCAGTTCATGATGAGAAATAATAGCTCTCTTCCCATAGCTGTTGACTTCCAAATGGAGAGATGAGCCAAGCAGAAACTGTTCTGAGGAAGTTCTCACAGTTTTTCTGAAATTCTAGTGATCATGTTTAAAACCTAACAAATCAACAAAGGGCGTTTCTGAGGGTGTGACTATAGGTTAATAATCTGGTAATGTGGCTGTTGCCAAGGAAACAAAAATTTGATTTTCTGGCTCACTTCAAACATGCTCTTGAATTACATTTCTGTCTCTATGTTTAATGAACAAATCATTGCAATATTTGTGAAATTTAATTAAGATGGCGAATTTACATGGGGAAGAGGGAAACTGCTGCAACAGCCCTAATAAACTGGTGTTTACTGTGGAAGGTATAAATCCAGCACTTGTCAGTGTCTCTGCAATGCCTGGACTCAGTCTTAGTTATCTGTTAGAAAAACCACCAAAATTCTATGGTAGGAATTGGTCAGGCATTGGTTCACTGCCAAAGACCAAAGGAAGCCTTGCAGAGAGAACCTGGGGCATGTACCCACTGGCTGTTAGCTAAAACACGGGCAAAAATCTACTTTATCCTTTGCTAGAGGGAACTCTGATTTACAACAGGGGCAATGCTCCTAGGTACTTGTCTTGCCACAGTAGTGGCAGTAGGACTACTGGCTTAAAGTGCTGAGGCTCTCAATGTCGTAAATAATCTTTTCACATTAACTCTTCCCATACACTCCCAACAAATAAAGGCATTAATATTCCATTGATAGTGCTCTTGATCCTGAAGTTCTGTTCTATCTGATCCTTTGCTGGACTTGCCAATAGAAAGCACAGTCTAGTCAAAAGAGGTCCCTTCTGATCATTCCTACTACCCTGATAACTAGGAACAAGACTGTAAAGTTCCTAGGAGACAAAGAAAATTCTAAGGAGGGTTTTGAATATCACCTCTGTGTATTTTCCAAAATAGAGCATTTAAGTGCATCAAATAACCTTAATCTAGCCTAGCTTTGTATAACCTGCACGACTCTACAGCAGTCACACCTGCTCATTTCTCTAAAAATACTAATCTTTGATCTGCAAGTATGTTTGAACCATAAGCCTTTTGGTTTTTTCCTTAAGTGAAAACTTTTTGAATGGTAGTCTTCTGTATATTCTCCTAGAGAAGCAAGTTTCTATCAGTATTAAAACATTTTTCAAAATACTTATATTCACATATAGTTATCTTCATGTGTAGATTTTGCTCTAACAGCGACACTGATTAACCTGGAATAGTTTTAAACATTCAGAAAGTTTGCCTCAATGAAATACAAATACAGTTTCTGAATGTAACTGCTAAAATACAGGCAACGATTTAATATTGCAGATAACAGAATTTTTCTTCCTTAGGAAGACTATGATCGTCTGAGACCTTTATCTTACCCTATGACCGATGTCTTCCTTATCTGCTTCTCAGTGGTAAACCCTGCTTCATTTCAAAACGTGAAGGAAGAGTGGGTACCGGAGTTGAAGGAATATGCACCTAATGTTCCCTTTTTACTAGTAGGAACACAGGTATATTTGGTTCTGTTCTCCTTTATTTCAACAAGTAGGATCATTGTACGGTGCCTTTTCTCTGGGCTGGAAGTTCAGGCCTGACAGGACCCGAGCAGCACCTCCCTCTGCCTTTGGAGGAACGGCCCTTTCCGGTGGCAGAAAACATAGATATGTGTTGTTCTCCAATGAGCTATCTCCATTTTCTTTAAAAATCTTATGTCTATTGTAAACAGGGTGGCAAGATGGGCTGCATGTCTCCCATGTGACTTTCTAAAAAGCCATGGGACTTACAGAATAAAATTGTCTGCTCATGCCCACGTTACTTGGAATTACTTGGGTCTACAACTATTAGTTACATGCAATATTTGCTGAAGCAAAGGAAAAGGGGAGAAGAGACAATTTCCTCTCGCTTCTTGTGGGTAGTGGACTAGACTTCCTTTATGAAGTGACCTAGGTGTTGGTGTTCCCTTTGGGTAATCTTTCTGCCACTGCATTTGGTATTCTAAGATGATCACATCTAATTGAAGCACTGAATTACAGAACAAATGTTTCTTCCTTCTGGATAAAAGAGTCACAGCATAAATTTAGGGCCTTTGAATCAGCAATGGTCCATGATCTGAATCACGACATGACTCCATTTTTAGAGATAATATTCCACTGAATTATTCTCCTTTAAAAAGAGGGTATCATATTGCCTGCTGACTTTTGTTTAGAGAAAGTATTGCAGCATGACTTCAATCTTTCTTGCTAGATTGATCTCCGTGATGACCCAAAAACTCTGGCAAGACTGAATGATATGAAAGAGAAGCCCGTATCTGTGGAGCAAGGACAGAAGTTAGCGAAAGAGGTAAACTGGAAACTCCTAAATGAAACCAAGTAACAAACAACAATATCACAACCCTGTTTCTACTTGACTTTGTCTTTCTTTACCACTTTTTGCATATCTTTTAGCAGTCCACATACGAAATCTTGTGACTGCTTACCAGTTAACAACATTACTTACATTAATATTACTTACAATAAAATTACTTACATTAATGAATATAGGTAACAAACAGACCTATGTAATTACACTTTCTTGTCAGTAATAGTTCTAATTTTCAGTGTAGACATTTGTAAAAGCTATACAAGCTATATAAATATTGATCAAAGATAATTAAAATCCACAAACTAGTTGAGGTTGGAAGGCACCTCTCCTGCTCAAGCAAGATGTTGGAAGCATCTTCTAGACATTATTTGAGAATGTTATACTACCATTGTAACAATTGTGTGGATAATGCTTATCAGGACACTTACAGAGCCTTTCTTTTTGAAACACAAATGGGTCATGTCTTTTTTGCTCCTTAATTATTAACTGTATCTTAGGCCTCCACTGCCAATCTAAAGAACTTATTTGTTTCCCATAGAAACCAATCAACTTAAATACCTTCCAGATCTTTGGGCGAAAGACCAATCTTATTTTCTCCTACAGGGGGGATGCACAGGCAGATAACTTTTTTAGATTGCAGCCAAACATTGTAATGTTGCTATGGGTAAAAAAAAAAAAAAAGCAGAAGTGTCCAGATGGAATTGAACAGCTGAGACATACTGCTATTGAATTAACTTATTTTCTTGACAGATAGGAGCCTACTGCTATGTGGAGTGTTCGGCTTTAACACAGAAAGGACTGAAGACTGTTTTTGATGAAGCTATTATAGCCATTCTAACTCCAAAGAAACACACAGTGAAGAAGAGAATAGGCTCAAGATGCATAAACTGCTGTTTGATCACGTGAGACACATTTGACAATGGCCAGGCTTACTGTGAAATTCTACTGATTTTAAATACAATGCATTAAGTACACAGCGAATTTGTTCCAGGTTTGGAAGTTAAACCTATGATTCTGCCTTCTACAACCAGTCAAATCCAGAGGAATAAAATCAAACTCAACGAACTTGTAATAAGAAGCCACCACATCTGATACAAATATTTTATTCAGACTGGAAGGTACAATCTCTCAGGGTTACACAGTCTAGAGGAAGCAAAAACTGCACCATGCTGAAACGGCATCTATGTGATTTTATTGCGTGGAGATGCTTGGCCTGAAATACTCTAACTGAATTTGGACAGTCTTCTGCTTTGACTATATATATATATATATCTATCTATATATATATATATCTTTAAAACCCCCAACTTTTGCACAGTCTGTATGGAATCTGCACAAAGAAATACCTTGTCTCTTTTTGTTCCAGTTATCTGCTTTTGTATGTAAGCTGCTTCCGGTTCCAGTGTATCCACAGAGGTGCAATAATCAGACCAGCCATATAGCCAAAGGTAGCTCCGAGGGAACAGGAAATGGGCCATACCTGAGGGGAGAACAAAAGGAAAAGCAGACAATGAGGAAAATGTCTGTGGTTTTTGTACTTCATGAGCACAAAGTCTAGGTACTGAAAGACAGTAGTCTTATTCTACTTTAAAGCTTGATGTGCTTTCCTAAAAAATGCCAAAAGCGTAACAATCATCTTCATGAACACTAAATGCTGTTGTACAGTTTTTTATTAATATGCATTAAAATGTAAGCAAGCTTCTGGCTTTTGCAGACTTTAGTTTGATAGTCCAAAAACTATGTGGAAACCCCTCCCCTTTAAGTATTTATATCCTCTGAAGCATTCAGCTGACCTAACTTCCTACTCTGCTGCACACATTTGGATACCTACAGATTTCTCAGCAATTTCTCCTTTCAATCTCTTATGGTGTCTTGAAACTTTTAAGTGTGTACAGATGAACTAGTATTCAAATAAGGCCAGAAACTTAAGATGGATAGAGGTTTGTTGGAAGTTTTTTCTTGAAAAGTATGTAAAAGGATACATTTTCCTCTGGCTAGCAGTAGGGAGGGAACAGAAATTTGGAAGCTGACTGAACATCTTGCACCCAAATCATCAAACTTGTAGTAAGCCAATTATGTCAAAGAGAGCTTTAATTATATGCTCTATTTTCAAGTATGAGAAAAGGAAGCCAACTCAATAGAGCTGACTCACTTTAACAAACCATCTTGTACTGAACCAGAGTAGTAATGGAATTCTCCCATGACCTTTTTCAAATTGGTACTGATTTGCAGGGAGGAGTGGCCAAACCAAGACTTAACCAGTTTGTCATCAGATGTAGCTTATAGTACCAGTCCACTATATACTGCATTTGATGCAAGTCTCAGCTAAGGTGGTGACTAATTTATTTATTTTAGAATAAACAGAATTCCTAGGCCTCTTCAAAATTCTCTCCCCCCGCCTTTTTTTTTTTTTTTTTTGCAAAGACAGTTTTGCAGTTCCTGCTGTACAGTGCATATTCCTAAAGCAAGTATGGACTGGACTCTCCTATTCTTTTGTTTTTTAAATTAAGGGGTATATTTCCCCCCCTCTATAGTACTTGAGACTGAGAAATGCACTAGACATTAGAGGAAATATCCCAATCTCCAGCCTTCTTTTCTACTTCACTTTGACTTGCAATTCATGAATATCAAATGAACTTACTCGTAACGGTACTGGTTCCTCCTTTCATTCATTTTCCTAGCTCTGATTCTTCTCTTTACTTCATTATCACTTAAAAGAATATATTTATTCACATCCTTTGATCATGGGAATTTCAACTATGAATAAGAGTAATGTATTTTGTCCTCTGCTCTTTCATCTTCAATCTCCTCAGTTGTTTCATCTTCACATTCCTCAGCATTTACAGCTTTATATGTTATTTGGAGGTCTTAAGGAGTGTAGCAAAGATGACTATTAAACAAGGTGCCTTAGGTACTCTTTATTGACCTTGTTTCATTCTTTCACATTCATATATTCTGTCTCTGCTGCTTGTTTTTGTTGCTGAGTATTTCAGCAGTTGCCTCTCAAGCCAAAGATTTGCTTGTTTTCATTCATTTACTGTGTATTGTAGATCATCTATAAAAAGCCTTGAGAGGCTTTGGCATGGTAAGGTACTACATGTATTTGAAACTCACATAAGTTTGTGGCCTTGGCTAAACTTACACTTCAGGTGGATCTTTTCAACTTTTAAATGAAATGTAATTATTTCTAGCATTTTGCATATTACACTCGTCCAAAGGACAAAACAATAAAAAAGTCACTGAAACCCTTTTGCTCACTCAGTAACATTCAGATGGAACACAAGTCATATTTTTTTATCCACTGATGAAATCAAATACCACTCTAATATCCACAAAATTATGGACAAAGGCTTCTTAACTTGGTGGTGCTTTTATATCAAATTTGCTGAGTGATCAGTGATCAATCCTTCATTAAAT
The DNA here is from genome assembly GCA_013389925.1 of Aegithalos caudatus. NCBI lineage: Eukaryota > Metazoa > Chordata > Aves > Passeriformes > Aegithalidae > Aegithalos > Aegithalos caudatus. Next base: position 197,689 of record WEIU01012175.1, read on the forward strand.
TTTTACCTACATTAGGTGAATTTGTAGTTGCCTATTTGCTTTACAGAACCATAGGTAGATGATGGACTCTGAATCAATCATATTCCCCCAACTAGAGAGTGAATATCCCTGATGACCCAATGACCCTGTACATTGTGCTATTTTGTGTATAGTGGGTGATTTATTGGTATGATTAAAAAGATCTCTGATGATTGTTGTAGCCTCTTTCACCTGACTGAACTGCAACTCGGGATGTGTTTTTTTCAATAGCAATGTAACTTTTAATATTAATTATGCCTCCTGTCTGTCTTCTAAAACATTTAATTTTTGCTTTGGTTTTTAAAAGCCAGTGTTACCGAAGTTTCAGGCTCTCTAACAGTTCCCTGACCTCTCAACATTCACAAATTACAGGTGGCACAGATAGGGAACAAAGGGAAGAAAATATAAAACATGCCATCTCCCCATCTATGAATAAGACAGAACAAGACACCACCTCATCCCTTCCAGTGGCATCGAACAGAGGGGTACTAGGCCAAGCTTACAGTGCTGCTTGGACAGCCCAAAGCAGTTCTGAGGGCACTTTAATTGGCCTTTTGGAAACTCCCTAAGCACAGCACTTAAAAGCCTGGACTTAAGAGCATTGCTGTCCTTATGCCATTTTCTCTAACCCTCAAGACAGGGAAAAACCCCCAAACAAACAGGTAATAATACCAGTTTTGCCACTTTCATTTCCACTGATGGCTTTTAGGCTACACATAGCCTGAGGCATGGGTATATGTAAAGCAGCAAGTTATCAAAGACAGATTAAGGTATGGTTCTTAAGCACATCAGCTGCACTAAAATAACATTTTCACATGCTTTTGACTGTCTATAAAAATGGGTTCCTTCTTTCTGTGGAAGTGGGTTGCTTTATTTTGTATTAGCTGCTGGCCTCATTTTTCTGAGACCAAATCACTTCCTTCTGGACCTTTTTAAATGACTTTGACTTACTCAATTGGCCTGCTTTTGCCCTCTTTCATATTATCTCAAAGTCCTTGACTTGGTATGAACTGCCTGTAAGTGATAAAAATCTAAGCAGCAAATATTTGTCTGCCTGTTTCAAGAGATTCCATTCTGCTTGCTTAAAATATGCAGCTTGTAATACACCCCTGTCATCCCCTGAGAAATTTTAGCTCAGTTCCTCCTACATCATGCTCCCTTCTGCCTTGAGGAAGCTGACATACCCTGCCCCAGTACTGATGTCATGTCTGGGCTGGGTCAGCAGCAGGGGAATAAGATGTTGCGCCACATGGCCTAGCTGCACTTTTGTTGAGGGGAAAAAAGGCTGATGTGGAGAGAAGACTGTGAAGAGTACAAGAGAGAGAACATTTTTCTTGAACCTGTCATGAAATGCCTTATCTGTCTCAGCAGCTGGGAGGCATCAGCTACCATTCTCACAGCCTACCACAAGAAGAATCAGTTTACATATCAAATGCATGATGAAAAGGGCAATTTTAACAACCTGTAGATGATTACTAGGAACCTGAACAGCAGCTTGGCAAAAACAAATCTTAAGCAGAACAAAAAATGCATTTTAATGGACAGAGCATGAGCAAAATGCAAAATGATTCTGACTTCTGCTATTCGTTTAAATTTTCTTTTTGCCTATATCTGGCAGCAGTGTTAGGACTTGACAGGAATTTCTTTAGGCTAGCTAAATAGACAATTGCAGAACTGCCAGGATTTTAGTATCTATTAGAACTCATTTTAAGCATAATGACTCAAAATAGGAATTGCCAACCTTTCAGGACACAAATGAGCTAGTTTTCCTCAGCACTCTTTAGAACACCTAAGATTCTCTGCTGTGAGAATGCTTAGCATATTGCATGGAAAGCAGAGCATGTTGCAGGATCTCACCAAGGTATCTAGCTCTGCTGGACTGTGCATGTAGCTAGCTAAACCAGAATTCTGACAGCATGACAGTTCTGTCATCTATTATGAGTCTTGCATCCCCTGCAAGGGAATTACATAGACATTGATTAGGACATAAAGGCCAGATTCTTATAGACCAGAGAAGCAACACAAAGTTTTTAAAGATATGATGAAGTAAGCAACTGCCTGCTGGAACTTTCATTATACAAATGCAAATACAGTGGGGCAATCTACTTTACTTACTTTTCTTTTAGTAAACTTAAGAGTGTTTTTTCTCATGTTCCTAAACACGGTTTTTTGTATGCTTACTGTTTCAAAAGACTAATTTCTGACTGTCAATTAGAAGGCTATGTAACAATTTTTGTTCCATTTTAAAACTGAATAAACGAGCACAATTATTTTCTCTCCCTGTTTCTAACATGCCTTAAATTCCTGATTGTTTAGTCTGTAGTGTCTTAAAAACTTCAGTACATGCCTTTCATCTATTTTGGTTGCATGCACATGTTAACTACAAGTGTCTTATCACATTGTACAGAATGTGTGTGTTGACAAGCACACAGCAAGAAGAAAGTGTGAGGTTTTTTTCAGGATGGCATTTGTAACTAGAAGTTGGTTTCATGGATTTTGTTGCAAAGTTACAGCAAGCATAACCATCTTTGATCTCACCACTAAGGTTTACATTGAGAAAACATATTATTAAATAAACAGTGATAACCACACTGAAGTGGAACAAGCTTCTACCTCTGTTTAAAACAACTCCAACTGCACATTATCCCTTCTTCTCACATTAAGCAACCTCTCTGATAGCAAAACTTTCACAGTAGGTAATAGATCCAAAAAGGAATACAAGAAAGAAATTCTCTGAGCTGTGTTAAGAAGAACCAAAGTTTATAGTCCCATTTCAGCTTACTCGAGTAAACACCAAGAACTGTACCCAAGACTCTCTGGATTATTTTTCAGGCTACAAATGTCTGAGAGGTATCTAAGGCTAATATTTATAGTCATACTGGCTAAATTACATGGCACTCAGTCAACTCAGGTGAGCTATATCAGCATTACCTATTATGTTTGCAGTATCCACTATGAAGAAGTAATATAGCAATTTTACTTTACCTAATGATAAAGCTGTATGCAGAATATTGTTTCAAAGTCAGTTTTTACCACTAGTAACAGGTACTACAGATCAAAATTATGCTGCAAAAGTACCCCAGATGTATGGGAGGGCAAGCACACAACAAATGCAGAGACATGATTTCAAAGTCTGTTATCAAAACATGCAATAAACCCAGGAACTCCCGAGTGAGTTAAATCCAGTTGTTGTCAGTGGCAAACGCTGTGTCTGGAATAATAGTTCCACCACATATAAAGTGTGCTGATAAAGTTGTGGTCTTTAACTATACCATGTTGTTCTGCAACTAATTTCCTCAGGCTGAATAGAGAAAGGATGTGTACCTCCTACATCATCCCCTTCTGTTTCAGTGGGGGTGTGTTTTAAGGTTCCACTGCTCAGTGACAAGTGAAGCCAGGATCCTGATTACATGTGGTTATTAAAAGTACACCATCAACTTGAAACAGGCCATCTGGAAAAACTAAGCAACTGTAACAAAGGAAGTTACTTTCTATTCCTTTGTAGAGTGTCCTAGCTAACTGTAACCCTTACATACCCATTGTTCTTGAGAGGCCTGGAGACAGCAGGAGATGGATGTACAACTCTATAAATGGCCTAGAACAGCCTTATTTAAATCATCACAATTAAGCGTTGCAAACTGTTTTAAAAATTGCTGAAAAGATAACATCTCAAAGCTGGCAAAATTAGTCTACCAGTCTAACTGAAATGTACCTGGTAGAACAAGTCCTGGAAAGTTTGTTGATTTGGGTTTTTTTTGTTGTTGTTTTTTTTTTTGTTTGTTTGTTTTTTGTTTTTTTTTTAATACAGAAATGTAACTACTGTAGCACCTAACCTGCATTCCTGTAAGAAAATTATCTTTACCTTCAACTGAGGCTGAATTCTATAGACCTACAACCAGGAATAACAATAGACTAGGCCTCCCTGACCAACTGTTTTGCATAGTTAAATTTTTTTTCTTAAAGCTAGCAGAGGAGAAAAATACATGGCATGCTTTAAAGTTGCTTTAAGAACAACAACAGAATAATGAAAAAAAAGACTCATAGGACACAAACCGACTTTCAGCAATATATTTTATACTTCTAACAGAAATGCTTTATATATTTTTCATTTTCATTCTCAAACATTATTCAGATAATTAATGTTAGTTTATTTCTGAAACAATATTCTGTCACTGTTAAATAATATTTACTTAGCATAGAAGTTGCTGTATGCTTTAAAAAAATGAAATTAACATTATTATTTTTAAGGGTAGAGAGGCACACTAATCTGAATATCCCCTGTATGCAGTATTTTTCAAACATAAACATGGAAAATAAAGTGAAGATTTTCTGAGACATCTGTATTTATCTCAGTTTTGTTGCATGTCACAAGACGTATGTATAAAGAAGCAATAAGTTTCCTTTGGTTTGTAAATAAGTCAGGATGAAGTAGTATTTGGGCTTTAGTCATTAGCACATGAATTGGAACTCTCGTTATGAAATTCATGATCAGGTTTACATCACAGAATCCTGAAGTACTTTGAAGTAAAAACCAATTCTAGTGAAAGATTCATAGGATACTGACATCGGCTTTTCTGACCAGGTAAGATCCAGGTAAAAGTCCAAAAGACTTCTCAGCTTCCTCTGACACATCTCTACCACCACATAAAGCAATGACTACCTGGTAATTTTGCAGTTCTTCTATTGAGTTTGCAAGAAAATATGCTAGACCCAAAACAGACTGCCAAAAAATGTTGCTTTTTCCTTGAAGGACATAAAGCAACAAAGTGACAGCAGAAGAATGGTCCTATGTATGTATGAATGTGGCAATTCAGACAAGTATCTTACAGAACAGTGCAGACAGCTTTATTAAATACTCTTCTGGGACTGCAGCAGACTCACTACTCCCTCCAACCTCTTGTTTGCTTTAGGTGAGTGACTACAGACCATTTTCATTTGAAGCCATTTCCATGAACAAACCAGACTTCACAGAAGCAGCTTTACATTCTCCCCTTTCTGAATGATTTGTCAATTTAAAAGTTGACTGCAGACACTCTTAAACTGTCTACAGTGTAGACACCAGATTTGATTAAGTGCTAAATCCCAAATAAGTGAAAAAATATGCCAATTCAAGACACAATGACTTTTCCTGTGAACCTTGTCCCATACTGTATTGTTCTAACAAAGCTAAATCAATAGCAATAGCATTTTTCATGTTAAACTCACAGCACATTTCTGTACCAGCTGGATATTTTGTGGTTTTGACAACCTTGGACATTCCAGGGCTACCAAGAGAGCCCAAGGGCAGCAACAATCCTTTGGTTTGCTTTATCATCTGGTATTTCTCAATTATTACTGATCAATCCAGTTCTTGTGGTACCAATTTCACCTGGTCTATGACAGTCTGCCAAAAATGAATTGTCTGAAGTTACAGGTAGGAATGCAGCTGTGCTTCCATTGCATGTTGTTACACCACAAATACTAACTATAATCAATACAAACACCAGAACCAGATTTTGCAATAAACAGGCTTAAAGGCCTCAACACTGCTCTCTAAAATAATAATACCACTTCAGTCTTCCCCAAGTAGTAGGATTTAAACCATATTTTCTGCTTTAAAGCAGAAGCACTTCCAATACAGATAAAAAAAATGTTTACAGGACTAAGGCTAAAATACAAAAAGAAAAGCAATCACTAATGAAACCTCTTTTTATCTCAAAAGCTCATCTTGAGTTCAAAGACTAAGCTGTTCCATTTGAGTCCATTTTTGGATAGGAAAAGGGTAAATCCAAAATTGTAATCCTCAAGCTCTCTGTTTTTAGGCTAATATGAGAAACAGCTGATGTCAGAAGCAGGACAGCTTAATTCTTTACTCATGCAGATGTCTAGAAGTAATTTGGTTTTCACTGGGTTCTGATTACTTTTAAGTCTCCATTAAGATCTACAGGATTTCTTTTAGAACTTGCTTGGGACTTAATCTGTAGGTGTTCCCTTAAAAATACCAGCAGGAGTTCTAAACAGTTCCATGCAAACTTAAGTTCTATGCAAGACACTAGTGGGTCCTTGTATTTGAGGGAGATTAAAAATTATTATTATTGATCCTGCAGCTGTATTATGTGCAGGTATTTTTATGTTCGGTGAGTCAGTATTTAGGTCACTCAGGGACAATCAGCACTAAAGATCTTCTTTCCAAACTAAACAGATCTACAACAACAACAGACTTCTCTAAGGCTCATTCTTCTTTCCTCTGTCTGAGGTTCAAGACAACACAGAAAGCACTTCTCTTTTACTGTTACAGTGAAAGAATTTACTATGAGTTTCTGTAATCACCTGACATCATGCAGCAGAAGGAATACTCTTCAAAAAGGAGCTTTTGTGTCAGTGTCCAGTGAACTTGTGAAGAACAGAAATGTCTCTTGGTTCTGAACATTTCTGAGACAGCCATGCAGCTACTACATGCAATACCTGGGTTGCTGAATCCATACTGTTAAGCAGGAATGGAAAGACAAAAGACATCAGCTATTGCGTGAGGTTGTGTTTCCCCAGAACCTGCTTCACAACATATCTCAGCCCAGCTGAGCTGGGCAAGCTGGGAAGCAGTGTTTCCTGGGCAAATATTGGAAATGCCTGGCCAGGACACTGCCCATACTTCACTATGGTTTGGTGACCACCTTCACAAAAATATTAGATTATTAATAGGTGACTGAAAGCTTCTGAGAGTAGTGAACAGGATCCTTGACAAGCTATTTTAAAGAAGTTGATTTCTGCCTTGAAGATCTGTTACAATTTTGATTCTTCACTGTGCTGCCTTGCTGAAACAACTGGACTTGTACAAACTACAATACATTTTAACAAGAACTTCTTTCATCTCCCCTAATACAGCAGATCTTAAAAAAATTAGCATTTAAAACTGCAGTTTTCAAAGACTGTTGGAATGGCAGCCTGCAGGACTGATAAGAATACTTCTCTATGACTGCTCCTGAACTGCCCACACTATTAATAATCAAGCAGGTCAGACTCAAAATGGAATAAAAAATTTCTTCCCCCACCCCACTCTTTAAAGCTCTACAAGGTGTAAGATGGAGAAGTGAGGATGGGAAAAATGAGGGGAAGGAAAGAACAGCAGCAAATGCTCTAGAACTAGGCAAAAGAAAATTGCTTTGATGTAGAACTTGAGAGTCATAAACTCTCCCCTACCTACTTTGGTATCAGGAGTATGTAAGAAACGAGGGTGGAGGTGGTGAAGGAAAAGGGAAATTGCAGACACACAGAGAACACTGGGGAGCATTCACACTCTGAAACAGCCAGTGACAAGTTTGGCTATCTGAATTTTCTGCAGATGCTTTGCTGCTGAAGAGTCAGTATCACTTTAGATGTTGAAGTGTAGATTATAGAGCTAATTTTTCAGTCATGTTTGGCTATTATTAACTTGGAAGAGTTTTCAAATAGAAAAAAGTTTTTAGAGCATTATCAAACTTGTGTCTCCTGCTACTGGAAGATGTGGGACTGGACAAAAAGCTAAAAATTAATTCTACCTAAAATATCTGTTTTCATTTTGTTGATCAGAGCCCCCTGACTGTTTTCCTCATATCATTGGTGCATAAAAGGTGAAGGCTTTATACACAGCATAATAGCAAAGTCTGAGATTTTGGAAATAAAACCTGCCAGATGAGACATGCTACTTTCAAATCCCATCTGAGCAAGGAAAAAATGTTTGCCTCTCATTGGAACAGGGAAGTGAGTAAGACTTGGAAAGGAGATAGGAAGATAAGAGATTGCATTTCAATGAATCTCTTGATTTTTGGGTTACATTCATGTCTGTCAAAAATTAGTTGGTGCCAACACATACCTATGCCAGATTGATGGTGAAATGTCTTGCAAGAATAAAACCAAGTGTTTTCAGGGAAGAAATTTTTTTTTGCTTAAAATATTAACCTACTCCTCTATTATTTTTGAAATACAAATTATAATGTCTAATTACACTACTGCAATGAAAGACTAATGGCATAAAAGCAGGCTGTGAGCTACTTACAGAAGACAAATTTTAAGTGCAGCTGTAAGCCCCAGCATCTCTACAATATCAGAGAGGAAAATGTGCTGCCTATAACACTGATTCCTGGAAGAAACCTCTGAAACCACCTGCTTAACACCAGGCCTGGTAGACACTACTCAGCTAAGAGTGTATGAGTTTGGTAACCGGATGAAAGAAAACCTCCACTGAGCACACGTAGGAAGAACTTGTTACTAGTGCCATCATTTTATGGCAATTGCAGGCCTCAGTTACGTTCAATTGAATCATTTCTCCATGCCAAAAAACATAGTAAGAAAATAGCATGAACATTTGAATTCATAAAGATAAAATGTGTAATGCCAGCTTCACATTTTTCTTGTTCAACTAAAAAGCTACTGTTTGCCTTCCTTTGAAACCAGAGGTGTTTAGTACAGTGCTTTGGCTACAGCATTTCCATATACCAATCTAAATCCATTTTAAATACCCTCTGTTAAGAGCTTTTATGGAAGACAGAAGGGAGCTACAACACCAGGAAAGCATCTTTCTTTCCCTACCCATGAATAATAAAAGCTACTAGACTGAAGGCAAACTCAAAGCCATCTTCATTATTTGGTATTTCTCCTCCAGCTTGTCTAGCTTCTTATCCAAATCATTAGAGCTCTATTCCATTATCAAATTTGCATGCAACAGACATTTACAAGTATGTAACAGAAAGCCTATTTAAACTGGAAGTAAAAATAATGCATTTTACTTCCTTACACCCTAAGCACAGATGCTTCCAATGAGTTTTTAAAAGTTTTGCATAACTCTGTAGGAACAGCTTCTGACCAAGTGCAATACACCTGAACAGCATCAGAGGAATTTTGTGTAGCATGCATCTCCAGAAAATTAATATTTTGTACATTTCTGGTAAGGGTGTACATACTAACCTGCCAAGGCCGATCCCAGTCAAGAGGAATAGGAAATGCCCCAAACCAAGCTCCAAGTATACTGCACATGGAAGTAATCTGTAGACTGCTTTCCCAGATGGACATAGCTCTGTAAAAAGTGTGTTAATAAGTTTTCAACAACAACAGAAGTTACCACAGCAGAGAGTTAAATCAGATTTCTGCCAGAAGTTTTGAGGCTATGAGCAGATATAAAAAAATTGATAAAATAAAACATATTTGATAAATAGCATGCAGGTTTCTCCTAAAACATACAACTAAAAGCGAAATCTAAGTTGCATATTTTAGATATAATTACAATCTTTTTATACCACATTTCCAAGAGGTTTTTTTTTCTTGAGAGGTTTAGTGCAAAAGCTAATTTATGTTACCTGGAAATACTCCTGTTTAGCTTGAAACACTGCTAGACTGAGCAAATAAAAGTATCTCAATACCTGTGTGCATTGCAGGGAGGGGCAGACATGAAGGGGTACTGTGGGACTGTACAGAAAAGCACAAGCACAGTCACAGAGGCCTCTCTGGTGTAGACATATTTGATGACTACAATAATTTGAAATTTAAAATAGAAGTTCACTATGAGAATATTTTAAAACAAGTTTCCATCAACTGAAAAGAAACACTGCAAGTAAATGTAACTGCACATTGGAGCCCTTTGGTAGCAGTGCACCCAAGTTCAAGTACATTGGCTGCAGGATGAATTTCTTGCTCACTACAGAACTCTTACACCACCAGTCATGGCACACATTGTAAGAGATGTTAAATTACTTCAGCTCTCAGTTTATAGCCTTCTGCCACTACTGATTTCAAAAGTGTTTGAAAAGTTGGATTTCTGTGTAACAGATGAGCACTTACTGTCATCAATGTACAACTGATCTCCCTGCTTTGTTCAGGCCATAAACATTTGGGTACTTGGTACCAAGTAAGAAAGGAGCAACAGAAGTTCAGAACACAGTAGGGCCCAGTATCAAGGCAGGAGAACCAGGCTAGAATCACTGCTCCAAATCAGTACAGTAGGAGATCTGAGTTTTAAATATGCTACATCTCAGATTATAAATGTACATCTTCAGCTAACAGAGGAAAAAATATGAGCACTTGTATGGCTCAAAGACTACATGCACAGTAAACTCTGAACTTTGCAAGTGCTGTTTAAGTTGCATGACATGAACACTTGGTTCTGAAGAGAATAAAATTTCTTTACTTCTGAGTAGACACTGCTGCACCTGCTATTGACCAAACAGCTCACAAGTTTAAAGCAAATATTTTCCAATGTTTGCAGAAAAAAAGCTCTTGCAGACAACAGTACTGACAGTGCAAGGTTAACATTTTGAGCAGAACTGTTTCTTCTACAATAACACAGATCCCTTTAACTTAAAATACACCAGTTCACAATTCTACCAGTTTGAGATTCTTTTTCTTGAAGAGGAAAGTCCTAATGTAACTGTAAAACTATTTAGGAGTCTGCACACAGAAAATTGCTGTGAATTATTTTCAGCAGCTGAATAACTGAGTTTAGAGCTGTTAGGCAGAACAAGGAAGAGACTTAAGAGACACTACAGCCCTATAGCAGCGAAAGAGACAACAGAACCCAGCAAGCCCTGACTGAGGTACAGTTATACCTCACAAGACATCTTGTGTGTGTGGCAGATTCACCAGAGACTGCTGTACCATATGGAGATACCAGACTGAGTCCAAATGCAAAGCAACAGAATTAGCAAGGCACGGTGCCCAAGTGAGAAACAGCCACTGGCAGTTTGGCAACTCCTTCAGCTGCTAATTGAACCCCTCTGCAGCATGGACTGGCTACCCAAACACAACCTGACTTGTCCTCCAGCATTATCCTGAAGGACCAATGCTCCCATTACTCTCTTCTCCATGGAATGACTGACACCTATTGGGATTTTTGAAGGTATTCTTTAAACCATTACATAAACTCCTCATTTGCATGAGACTAACAACTGCAGAAATGCTTATAAAATTTGCATTTTCCAGGTTTCTTTCATTTTAAACTATGATAACTTTGCAGAAAAAACTAGCAATGTTTAACATAATAAATGAACACTAGTGACAGAAAGGTCTTTAGAAGCCTAAAGTAATTATTTAACCCTTTTAAATAATACAATACATTCAGTTCAGCCTTAAATGATGTTTGAATTAAGAGGTTAGCTGACATAAAATATTCTACTGAGACAGCTCCTTCATAGACAGGATTTTGAATTCGTGGCTGCAGCAGGACTAAATACCAAGCAGCCCTGTGTGTGATGATGCCTACATTTACAAGGGACATTTCAAGTCTGTAAGAGTATGCAGTTCACAAACAAAGGGATAAAATAGGCACAATGAAAACAGGAAGGAGCCCTAACATCATGGTTTTTTACTATTTTTTTGGCAATATTCAAATAAAATCTCTGTTCTACCCTGGTAACACCTTATAATTGCTATTATACCAGAAATTTCAACACAGTTTCTCAGAGCAGTGATTTGAAATAAACAGTCTCCAAAAGGAGAGAAAGAAGAAAAAAAGGCAACTGAAAACTGGTTTCTTAAAGACTTTTATGCAGGGGGCTATTTCAGCTAGGTTACTGAAACACTTTAAGTAACAGCCACAGGCTGCCATTAATGCTGCTAACCCTTTCTGTAGCTGTTACTTGCCTCTGCCTGCTCACAGCAGCACATGGCAGATTATGATCAGTGTCATACACTGACATCAGGCACAACACCAGAGGTCAGAATAAGGAGCCCAGAGATGCTGGTGTGGGCCCACCCCTTTCCAAGTGCAGAATTAGTGAAAAGAGCCCTGTTTAGTGAAAAGAGCCCTGTTTAGAGCCAGCTAAGGATGGAAGGGTTTGTGATATATAGACTTTTCTCACACATTCTATGTGCACACAGGCTTAAGGCTACTTAAGTGTAAATTGCATTCAGGTACTTTTAAAGCACTTTTTTTTCATACTAAGCTCTATACACTTAATCAGACTTAGAAGCTTACTGTTCCAGTGCAATCCAATTCCCTAAACTCTGCTTTCAAGGAAAGCAGCTCTGTTGATTTTACCTAACCATCCTTTTCTTCCATTTAACCAGTCCCACCTCATTCCACATGGTTAACTTAGAGACAACCTTTTAATGTATCATATCTACACTCATCTCATGCCCAGACCTAAGATGGTCCAACTTCATGAGGTCAGATGAAAAAACACAGGATTATTTTGCTACAATCCATAAAGAAACCTGCTACAATATTTCTTTGCAGTCTACATTCACTCAAAGTGTAAACAAACACCATTAATAATAAACATTTTATTCAGATAATGTCACATGGCTCACAAGTTAGAAGTATTAGTAAGTCCTCACAGCAGAAGTGTCAAAACGAGACAACTGTTTCCTATGCCATGATTGTGCTGAAATTGCATTAAGATCTAGACTAGGAAAGAAAAAAATACCAACAGGCATTCAAAATCTACCTGGCACAAAGTCACACTGATATTGTCAAACATGTTACTTGAATTCAGTATTTCCAGTTACTGCATGTTATTTCCAGTTGCAAAACCTCTAAGGATGACCAAATGAATCAGCAATTATTTATTTTGGCTAAACAATTAATTTCTTTTATTATACTATATTTAACTCTTCCACTGAAAAAACCCAAATGTAAACTACTTGAATGAGGTTTCAAGATATTTTTCAGTAAGTTAAGAACTGAGATAAACCAAAGTTCAATACCTAAAACTAGTATTAAAGTCTACCTTTGTCCTTCCCTACTGGAGTGCAAATGAAAAATAATTCCATATAATTCCAGGTCAGCAGCATAATACAACTTTTCACTTTCTTTTGAGATAAGACTTCACCCTTATGACATATTAAAAAGGAATGAATATCAAAATCTTATTATCTCAAGCATATGTGAAGCCTCTTTATGTTTCAGTGTCCCGGTCTTTCAACCATGCTATTATTTATGGAATGCAAAAAGACAGAAGAAATGGTAATCTTCTGAAAAATACATTATCCTTGATACATGCTAATGCCATGGCTGTCACTGGAGGTGAAAAAGGTGGTTAGAAAGCTTGTTTTACTTTAAACATACTCCTGAAAAAAAATAATGCTTGAAAACTCTGACACTGATAACAGCTTTCTTTGAAAGTGGAAAAAAGAGCACAGGTTAGGATTACATATTTAAGAATACAGGAAGTCATGTACAATTTTCAAGATTATATTCAAGTTTAAAACAGTGCTTGTTTTGGCTTCCTATTTTTACTCTAAAAGTTGTATTTACGAAGGGAATCCTGGATCATGTGCAAGATTCTCCATGCACAGCTCTTTGTCAGACCTCCCCTTTATTTGACAATCATTATATAGGATTGCACAATGTTTTTACTCCAGTAGAATACGTGCTGCAAGCTTTCCTTCCTTCAAACACATAGAAAGTGAGATTTAGTATCTGAACTCCAAACATAAGAAGCCATTTTTCTGAATCAGTGTATTCAAATTTCTTTGTCAGAAAAGCTTTTATATGTCTGTAATCACAAACAAAAAAAAACCCACCCATCATTCAGGAAGTTTTCTTTACAAAGAATCCACTACATATTGTTTACATCAATTCTGCTCATTTCTATTCAGAGAAATACCAGAAACTTTATACTGGAACTTACCCATTTTTACTAAATACCCGTATCCATGCCTGTATGTTTGGTCCCAGCAAACACAAGCACTGTAAAGTAGTAAATGTAGACAGGAGAACTGCAAACAAAAATGTCTCAGTCACTGACCTACAAAAAGAAAAAAAAAATTACAAAATTAAGTGAGGTGGTTGCTAATGTTCTAAAAGCTCCAAGATTTAGGAAGACAAAAGTCTCTCTATCTCCACTTGTGACAGCATATGTACTTTCTTAAACCTCATATAGAAGAATAAAATGTTTTCTTCTTACTCTGTAGAATAGTAAAGGAAGCTGGAAAGAGTTCTGCTGTTATCTCAATGGTGAGGTGTAGTAATTTTTTGAAATGCCTGGTACCTGTAAATTTTTAAAAAACTACAGGTGTACCATACATAAATTGAAGTATGCTTGGACATTTACTTCATTATTCCATTTATTTTTCCAGTTTGATGTTGTGACAGCAACTAGGAAACCAAACTACATGATACTATTTAGTGTACATGAACCACTTAGTGTAGCTCTCAAAACCCAAGTTGCTTCATATTTCTTACTTTGAACTTTCATTCAAGTTAAAACACTAATATCAAAAGGATGGAAGATATGCAAGATGTGTGGTTTAGAATCTTATAGGGAAAATGACTAAATGAAACTCCAAAAAATGTTTGTGCCCATATGTTTAACATGAAAATCAAAGTAAAAGGAGTTGTTTGTAACTGTCTTACAATTTTTATTTACAGAAGTCTTGTTTAAGAGCTGGCTTCCAAAAAAAAAAAAAAAGAACAAGCAAACAAACAAACAAAACCAACCCAAAACCAAGGGAAAGCTACAACAGCCACCCTTCTACCCCCAGCTAGGAACTTATCCCTTAACTTCCAGGGTACCAGAAGATATACAAGTACTTATACCAACATCTGCAAGGAGAGCTGCCCCTTAGAATGTTTAGAGGAAGAGAGGGTCTTCTGACTTACTCTATGAGAGGTGCTCCATAAAGAACAATAATCGCATGAAATAGTATGCAAGACATGAAAAAGTATATACAGCATTTTAGAAATCTGGATATCTAAAAAAGAGCAATGAAATATCAGAACAGTGCTTCAAAACAGAACATAAGTAACACACACAGTCTATGTCTTATCAACAGCATTGTACTCTAATTACTTCTTTAATTTTCAGCTGCAGCACAATATAATAGCATGGCATATTTCAAAAGAGTTTTCCATATAGTAATACTTTAAATAATTAATTTTAAAAAGATCACACTCCACCTACAATTTTCTTTCAAGCATTGCATTAAACAGGGCAAACATACAAAAAACATAAACAGAAATTACAAGATAACCAGAAGTTATTTTATTAGATATTTTTACATTTCTATCTTACATCTGTCTGTCATATCCATTCATTAAAAGGCAACTCTCATAAAAAGTGAAAAAAACTTAAAAGTAAGAAAACACACAACATAAAAGCGTCTGCTGCATAGAGAATCAAAATTACATTAACTAAAAAACTACATTTTGAAGTTCGCATCTAAATTCTGAACATATTTGAGAAATATCCATAACTTTCTGTAAGTCTGCAAAACACATAATTTTCTATTAACTTAAACAACAGTTTCTGGGTATTCACTATATCATGTAGAAGCAAAACCACTTGATAAACAGTTCAGGTTAGGTCTGTTCTGATCAGGTCACCAATGCAAAATCCATAACTTTCCTTGAACCCTTATTTTTCTATATTTATTCCTTTCTATATTTATTCCCTGGGATGGAATCTCACCTAAAACATGAAGTGTACTTAATTTTTAAATCACAGATGGTTAAAATACTTGCTTTCTAACGTGGTTTTGTGCATTTCACATCCTCCTCGGTCAGCAAAACTAGACAGAAGCTTTGCACACAAAGATATGCTCGCAGGGATGATCACTTAAACGTCAAAGAACCACCTCAGAGCACCTCATCTTGCCTGGCTCAGCAAGCCAGGAGTACAAGACTATCCACCTGACTTCAAAACTCTGGGGTACTCCCCCAGGGCAAGTCGTGTGCTGTTCCAAAATCCCTCTGTTCCAAAGCATTTCATTGGGATTCATGCCCTTAACGCTCCCCGTTGCAAACTGTAACTACAAAAAGTTTCTCGCAACTTTAGATTCTTCTGTATGCAAATTTCATCATACAAGAAATTGCGGCCATTCTAATACTTTTCCACAATTTTTAAAAATTGTTCAAATGCAGCATAGTATCTTTTTTTATGTGTCGGATTCTGATTTTTTTTCTTTGAAAGTTGTTACAAACTTACAGCTACAAACAAGAAACGTGTGATGACATTTCTTCTTGGTATATCCACTTATCTAGAAGATGAGTCAGGCCTGGGCTACAAAATGAGTTCTGTGCCATTTAATTTTGCCAGGTTTTGCCACCCTGCAATTTTTTGGGACTACAAACAACCTAGCATTGACAAGAAACAGGAAAGCATAGAATCACTCACCTGAACAGGCCATTTACAGGTAGAGAAAGTTTAATCATGAAAACAGTGAAAGATTTGTTTCAAAAATTGCTACACTCAACTCAGTAATGGAAAATGAGAATTCACCATCAAAAAGTGTCTTCTTTCTCATTTAATATTTCAGAGAATTTGCTTTCCCTCTGTACTGCCTGCTAGCAAGTTAAGAATAAAAACAAACAAAAAACAACTTACCTTGTGAGCAAAGGAACGTCTCTTATGAGACTGATTTGGTTTAAGGACTAAGTGCAAGATTATATTAAGGGTCGCAACACAAACAGAACAAACACACAGCCACGTGAGGTGCGTTCCCAGGACGCTGAACCCGTCCAGGAAGAAAGCCGGGAGCAGGGCGGCCAGGACGACGGCCAGAGCGCTGAGGAGGTTGGCAGCCAGGAGCCTCCTGATGTCCGCCTCCCTCATGGTGTCCGGGCAGCGCCACCTGCAACACACCCGGTCCCGCCCCGTCACCGACGCACCGCAGCGGCGCCGCAGGGCAGCATCTTCCCCGAGCTCCGGGGCGGGCCGGGGGCGAAGGTGGGGAATTTGGGACAGGGAACGCGGTTTGCCCAAAAGCCCAAACCCCGCGCGGGCCGCGGGCGCCGCTCGCGCCCCTTACCGCGGAGCGCGCG
>WEIU01012175.1:214512-224804 GCA_013389925.1 Aegithalos caudatus
TTCTCCCCGGTGTGAGAGCTGGCATCCTCGGCCTGAGGAGGGGGTTAATGCGCGTAGTTTAAATGATTCTGTCCTGTACGGGCAACAGCCTGAGCAGCAGGACGGGAAGGGATTGTCCCCCTGTACTCGGCACTGGTGAGGCCGCGTCTCGAGTGCTGCGTTCAGTTCTGGGCCCCTCGCCGTAAAAAAGACATTGAGGTGGTGAAGTGGGTTCATGGAAGGGCAGCAGAGCTGGTGAGGGGTCTGGAGCACACGGTCTGGTGAGGAGCGGCCGAGGGTGTTGGGGTTGTTTAGTCTGGAGAGGAGGCGGCTCGGGGATGGCCTTCTCGCCCTCTTCAGCTCCCTGAGGAGGCTGTAGCCAGGTGGGAATCGGCCTCTCCTCCCAGGCAACAAGCCGCAGGACAAGAGGACATAGTCAGACTGGGCCAGGGGACTTCTAGGTTGGACATTGGGAAGAATTTCTTCCTCGTGACGATTAGAGATTGGGATGGGCTGCCCGGGGAGCTGGTGGAGTCACGGGAAGTGTGTAAGGAAAGGCTGGACTCGGCACTGACTGCCGCGGTGGGCATCGGTCACAGGCTGGGCTCGATGACCTCTGAGGCCTTTTCCAGCCTAAGGGACTCTGTGCTGCTGAGCTTTTTCCTTTGTCGTGTGTCCCTGTGTAGGCGAGAAGAAGCTTGGAACAGTGATCACTCCTGATACTTGGAAAGATGGTGCAAGGAACACTACAGGTAACCTTGGCAAGGTTTGGCAACTTGGTTTTGAGGGGTTGTAAAGCCAGTTGGGTGCCTGAGCTATGTTACCATCTTAAGACCAACACTTTATATTACTGATCAGTAATACTAAATCAGATATTAAGTCATATATTTTCCCTCCCATGCTGATTTAATGCATTGGGAATTTATTTGTCCAGGACTCTCCAGTATTGAATTTGTCTGGTTTTGTTTTCTGTTTTTTTTTTTCCTTCTTGCATGGGAGGACAATACATTGATTATTGAAATAGAGTATAAAGTGCACTAAACTGTTACCCTGTCCCCTAATGCTGTGCTAAATATTTTCTCTCTCTTTGTGACTTTATTTGCATGTGTGTAAAAGTTGTAAATGAAGATTTTTAAAGTATGCTTGAGGAAATTTATTCAGTTATTGATTTTTTTTTTTTTTTTGTAGAAAGCGGTGGTCGCAAATTAAATGAAAACAAGGCATTGACCTCAAAGAAGGCAAGGTTAGTACCTGACACTGATTTTGGCTAAGAATGTCAGTTAGCAAACTAACTGAAGCCTGTTTCCTGCATGCCTAGGCAACTACTCCAAACTTTTCCAAAATACACTTAATAAATTAAAATTGCAGAGATTGTGGTATTTGATTAGTCAGAAAAATATGTCCATACATATTTCATGGGTGCTTTCTGCTTAGTCATACAGTGTTTTAGGGCAAGTATTTTAGTGCAGTTCTCACTGGAATTGCTAGGATTTGATGCTTTTGTAGGAGAGAAGCCAAGAATACTTACTTTCTGCGCTAATATTGCCAGGATAATTTCTTGAGCATCTCCTTTATGTCTGCAGGACTTTCTGTTTGCAAGGGGGCAAGATGCTGTTGGAAAGTGTTTAAGTTCAAAGTCATGTAGTATCTTAATAAAAATAAACATTTTGACTTCTGCTTTCATGACATTGTTGTTTGTGATGGAAGAATTATCTCTTAATGGGGAAGGTGGGAGCTTTTCTGCATACTTTGTGTAGCTTATTAAAAATAATTCTTGTATATTCCTTTTCTAAATTATACTTTTTGCTGGAGTTTCTGACTGCACCCTCTGACTTAGACTTTTTAGGATGAGGCAGAAAAAATACTTCATTTCAAGGTATATAAGTAAAATACATTTCCTTTTTCCCAGGTTTGATCCTTATGGAAAGAACAAATTTGCAATCTGTCGGATCTGTAAGAGTTCTGTCCATCAGCCAGGGTCCCACTATTGTCAAGGATGTGCCTATAAAAAAGGTGAGTTTCACTGAGTGCCAAAATAATACCTCTGGAACAAGAGAGGAGGTACAACAGTTGTATTTGTATTTATGAAGAGAAGGCTAAGATGAGATTTAATTGTTATCTTCAATTACTGATAAGCAAGCACAGGGAACACGGAGTGAGAAGCTGAGGTACACAGTAATAGAATAAGAAATAGTGTACACAGGTTAGAATGTGGGAAATTCTAATTACATACAAGGAAAGCAGTTTTTCACTCTGGGAATGATCAAATATTGTAGCACCAGGTACCATCAGAGGTTGTGGAATCTTTACAGGAGGTTTGCAGGGCATGACTTGAACAGTCCTGAGCCAGCCTTGTCCAAGTTGGCTGTTCTGAGTGGGGCAGGACGAGAGACTGAAGGAGATTTTTTTAGCCTTTGTCATTCTGTAATTCTGCTTCTTTTAGAATGTTTCTGGTATCTGAAGCAGAACATTTGGAAAAATATCTCTAAACTTAATCTTAGCAATTGCATAGAGAACTATCATCTAATAAGTTTGATTATCTCTAATTAAAAAAATCCCCGGTCTTGCAAAACTCATTTGCTGGTTGCAGTCCCTTTTCTGGTCCCTTCTGTCCTCTCCCCCTTTTATAATAGCTAAATCTAAAATTCCTGGATGGAAAAAAAGCATTGTGAAGTCAGTTACATGATTTAATGCCAAGGAGTTCTTACAGCACATGAGCTGAACTGATTTTTAGATGTAGAGCTACAGCTAACCAGTAGTAAGCTTTGTTTATGAAATGAATTGTTCCATAAGTATGTGCTGTGTCACTGAGTCAGTGGTTTAGCAGGCTGCTGTAGGAATGTTGCCTGTTAGTTCCTCCCCAGGTGGTGCCTGAACCCTATATGGTAGAACCTTCTACTCTTTCTTAAATTTATGTCTGGTTTGGGTGGGCTTCAGGATTTCATCTTTGTCTGCTTGTGTATCCTTCCAGGTTGAACCTGTTATCTTCATAAAATTGGGAACTTTCTAAGTGCTTTAGGTTCTAGCTCTAATCAAAGGTGTCATTAGGGCATACTTCTTGAAGCAAATGCAGTCCTACAGCTCAGTGCTTCAGCTGTGAAATCTCTCTGAAACTGAGAGGCAATCTCAAGTTAATTAACCCTCATTTATATCTGAAGTCAATATTTGAGTTTTGTCTCCAGAGTAAATCATGTGGGATGTTCCCTGCTGTTCTCTTCCCTACTAGACTGCTAGATACATGTCCAGTCATGATGTCAATGTATGAAAGCACACAATTTGGAGAAGGCAGGAGTAGATGCCACTTAGCATTTTTTGTCCTCTGGTGCACGTTTGTGTAGATTGAGGTGTGGTGCTACCAGATAAAAGACTTAGCACCTTCCTGCTTTGAAAGGAGAGGGAAGGATTGAGACAACCTATCCCTCTGCCAAATTTGTGTACGTTTTGGTGCTCTGGTCTTTTGAACTGACACTCTTGGAATTTAGGACAAAGTCCTCTGGGACATCAGTGTTCATCTCTTCAACTCTCAAGTATTCTTGGTGTTCATTGTTTTTCATTCCACTCTATTTATGGAGCAGGAGTGAAAAACAACACCAATTCACCCTTAATTCTATGAAAACATATTCTAAACTTTCCCAGTTCTCTCAGGTATCCCACCTGTTAATGCCCCCTTTAGGAGTCAGTTTGTTGGTGACTCTGTTTTCTTAGCCCTGCTCCTTTCTGTCCATCTCAGGCTCTGTTTGGCTACAGGACTTAAAACAATTGTCAATACACCATTTTTACCTTTTTGTCAGATGTGAGCCTTTCCTGGCTCTCTCCAGGTATTCCAGCAAATTACAGAGGCTTCCAGTAGTATTGTAAATGATAATACTCTCCAAATAGAGCTTATTTTCTTTAGTGGAAGGATTACACACACACTCCATGTTAATTTGTATTAGGAGTTACAAGATTACTTCTAAGTTTGTAGTATCTGTTGAGAATGTCTGAGAACAGATAGATTGCCTATAAGAGCTCATTTGAACAATTGTTTGAAAAAGATCCTTACAAAAACATAGCAACTCTGTTTTTGAGGAAAGATTTTAATGATTTCAAAATAATTAACACACTTTGTGTGCTTACAGGCATCTGCTCAATGTGTGGCAAGAAGGTCTTGGATACGAAGAACTACAAACAAACATCTGTCTAATTGTACTGACTAGTCTTTTTTATGACCTTTAGCTTCTGTGTCTTTGTACAGTAACTTTTCTCTAAAATGATTTGTGAATATTGCTTTCTGGAAGATAGTGCATTTACTTGGAATGAGAGGTAAAGGCAGCCTGATTCCCTAAAATGTACATAATACCTGATTATTGTTGTTTTAGCACTAATATTACTGGTATTTAAAGGTAATGGATTTTAGCAAGTGATACAGTTCAAAGGGAAGGAGAAGATCCAAGTGGATAGGCTGAAACTATGTTGCCCTCAGAACAATGATCTTTGAGATGAATACCTAATTTTTCCTATCACAAGTCTTCTGCTTATCTCGTGGTAATGTTTTATAGATGTATAAAATATGAACTTGCATCACCTCATTAAAGTATCTTCATTTAATTGTATTCCTGTAAGTATTTATAATTATTCTCACCCCAAACTATTATGACCTTGCTCTTTAATGCAATTGTCCTGTTGTGTTTTGTTTCTGCCTATGGCGTGGTTGGTTTAATCACAAATTGTTAAGCTAGTGGAGTCTGGTGTGTTACCCTGCCAGTTCTTTCTTTGGCATTGTGGTTTAGCCCCAGGGAGCTGGTCCCTCACTCACCCACCATCAGGACTGGGGAAAGAATTGGAAGGGTAAAAGCTTGGAAACTTATGGGATAAAGACAGTTTAGTAGGGAATACAAAACAAAGAATTAATTCACTACTTCCCATGGGCAGGCAGGCATTCAGCCATCTTCAGGAGAGCTGGGCCCCATCACCTGTTGTAGCTTCTTGGGAAGACAAACTCATCACTCAGAATGTTCCCCCTTCCTCCTTTGTCCTCCTTTATAGACTGGGCATGGTGTCATATGGTCTGGACTGTCCCTTTGGTCAGTTGGGGTCACCTCTCCTGGCTGTGTCTCCTCTCAACCTCCCAGATAGCCCCAACTTCCTTGCCAGCATGGCAGTACAAAAGCCACATCCTTGGCTCTGTGTGAGCCCTGCTCAGCAATAACAAACACATCTCTGTGCTGTCAGCTCTGTGTTCAGCACAAACCCAGGACAGCCCCAATAGGCCACTGACAGGGAAGAAAAGTGACTCCATCCAAAACCAGCACAGGTCAGCTATTCCCTCGTTAGCCTCCAAGGAGACTTAACATATGGTATCACGTGGCCCAAGGCAATAAAATAATGAGCATCAATTTCTGAATATCTCAGTCTCATAATTTTCTAAGTTAGTCTGTCTTTTTTAAATACTTGATTTGAATTCTATGATGTAATTGCTTATATACATGTCAAATTTAACAGATCAAAGCAGGCTGCCTGCTTTCAGCTTTGGTTTGATACAAGTTTGTCTCTGAACATGTGAGGCTGACTGTGGCTCTGCAATTCTTTTGTCCTTTGCTTAGTTTCTACATATTAACGCAATTTCTGTTTTGGAGCATAATAATTACTCCCTTTACATGGATTTTAAGGAAAAAGGATTATTCATTCTTCATTTAGGTAAAAGAATTATTCATTCTTAATTCATGGTGAAGTTTTTACTAGACCTATTTAAGGGTTTACTCCTCCCTGCAGCCTTCTCTTGGCAATTTCATGTTTCTGCAATTGTCTGTCAACTGCTACAGAAAAACTATCAATGGGAATTTCCCTATGAACAGATGCTCTGTTTTGGGTTTCCTTTTGTTCTCATATTATTCCAGATGAAACTGCATGACTAATGGAAACTGAAAAGATTGCTGTTCCTTCTGTGGGGTGAAATGAAGAACACTGGGCATACAGTTATCCTCTTTGCTGTTGCCTTCCTGCTGTGCTGTGCTTGTGCTGGCAGTAGCCCTCTAAAGGGGATTGTCTGACATTTCCTATCATCCTTAACTATCCATTATTAAGCATTTATCACCAAAGTTTCTCATTCAAATGTGTTGGCTTCCTGCAGTTGCTGAAGAGGTAATTATTTTTAGCATTTTATATTTGCTAAGAAGGTTGGTCAGGATAGTGGAATGAGCTGGGCCTCCCAAAAGAAGAGAGGAATGCTGCTGCTTTTTTATTGTAAAAGCGTCTACTGCTGTAACAACTGCATGGAGGTACATGGATGGGCTAGCTGGTGATAGCCTGGTGCTTGCCACTTGTTTCCAAACATCAAGGAATTCCCATATTAGTATATATTTCTATGACATATCCTTTGTGTGGGTGGGAAGAAAATGTCTGTAATTGGCTTCAAGTTTCACAGCAAATTTTGTCAGCAGTGTGTGTGACAATTTCAGGTGGCAGGTTATCCAGTAATCCCTGAACTCTTTGCCCTTTATGTGTATGTGCTATAAGATTGATTTTTGCTATTCTGTGGGTAAAACTTCCTAAAACAGGCCAGTATCTATTTCAAAAGCATGACATAATTCCTGAATGAATTTGCATGAATTGAATGTTTATTGCACTCTATAAATATTGGCACTGAGTGAATACCTCCTTTTGAAGGAGTTATTAAAGATTGAAGAACAACAGGAAGTCAAATAATGTGATGCTTGCTTCATAATTATTTTGCTAATTGAGCTTTTGTATATTTGTGTTCTATTACTGGACAGCTGCTTTTGCGTGTTAGAATCTTTTTGTTGTAAAAGGACAGGTTTTGATTTTGGTGGGGTTTTTTAAATGGTGGATACAAACTCTTCTGTTTTTCTAGTGGTTTTTACATGCTGAGGATCTTTCATCTGTAGCTCTCAAAGCTCCTCAGCTTCATGAGAGTATCAGTTCCAGAGATCTCTAAAATTTGCTGACAGAACTCAACTTTCAGAAAAGCTCATTTTCCAAGCATTATTTTGAAGTCTCACTGCTTTGAATTTAGATCACAAGCCATCCACCTCCTGAACCTCAGAGATCTACCACAGTTCAAGGCAGCCTTGGCAGAGAAGTACTTAAGGGTAGCTATTAAACTTATATACACCCTCGGTGTAATTGAATTGTCATAGAGAAGCATATTGTTGATGCTAAAAATGTTTTGTAAGCATGGGATATCTTTCCTGAGAAATTATGCAGTGAAAAACAAAAATTGTAATGGAAAGTTGCCAATTTTGTTTAATGTACTGAGTAGAACACAGTAATATTCCCAGATGATCAGCCTGTCCTCTGAATCACAGGTTACATAAGAGTTTTGTGCTGCCAAATTCAGTAGGATTACAATTTTCCTCAGTACTGCTGAATTCTTATACCATCCTTGCTATTCCTTTGTGTGTTTTATTGGCCAGAACTATTAATGAGCTAAGTGTAAGCAACATTTTGGTGCAGAGCATTAAGAGAACAGATTAGCTACATAATGTCACTGTGAATGGAGAAGCCAGTCAGATGAAAATGAAACAGGAGGTGTTGAAGGGTCCTTGTTGTGTCAGGGTGTTCTCCCATTCTTTCCCATGTGGTTTTATTTTTTTAACCCTGTTCTTCCTGCTGCACAAGCTGGAAAAAGGACCATCCAAGAATGCTCATTTGGCAATACTGTTCCAAAGCATTAAGACTATTTTAATTGTTTGCTTGTAGAAATGTGCTGGTGGTGGTGTTTTCCCTCTTTGGTTCATTCTGCTTCCTCATCAGCAGAATAATAACCAGAAAGACTTTGTCTTCTGTATAAGGATGTCACTGACCACTTTGCATTCAGTTTCTCTTGAAAATGGCCCACACTTGTGCCAAAATCTTTTTTTTTTTTTTCCTAACAAAATAAGAGATGTACAGGTTTGAAGTTATAAGTCTGTTGCACCTGCTTGTTCTGGCATCACTCCTATCATCAGCCCACCTCTCTGCAGTGCCTCAGATTGTAAAAATCTTCCAGTTCTGCACCACCCAAGGACACTTAGGCCATGACCCTCTGCCAGTCTCCCCACAGTTCTGAGCAAGGATGGCTGGTACCTTTGTGTTATCAGTGATCATTAAAGCTATATGCAAAAGTTGAAACACAGCTGTTCAAAGTAGTGCAATGGACCTTGTTGCTTTATTTTCCTAATACAAAGCTGTAAGTTTCCTAGATACACAAGCTTCCCCAATGTGAGAGATTCATTATTCATTGAAAGATGATAGCCAAGAGCACAAGCTCTTTCCATCTATAATGACAAGATTTAGTTTATGATAGGGCCTCTATGCTGTGAATAATATTCTGGAGTGACCAAATTCTTTAGAAATCCCCTCGACAAATCATTGCTTTTCCTGCATTGGAGCTGGGCTTCCTGATTTCATGTAAGTATACATGCCTGAAGATGTGCTTTTTTCTGTCATTTGCTTTGGATGTTGGAGTATCCAAGAGTGGTTTTTGGCATGTTGCACTCCAGGCACTGACCTACCAGTTGCTTAATAGAACTGTCTGTTCAGTGGCCACTGATTCAGCATGGGATCATGAACATATCTCCTTTGTTTAAGAGTTTCTCACTAGATCACTGGTTTAGGAAATAAATGTGGCCAGATGTAAAAGGGAATAGTGGTGACAGGAAGACTCTCCTTGAATATCACGAGAGAACGAAAATGTTGCTGCATCACAGATGAGGTTTGCTATTAAGCAAAGTATTTTTCCTTTCCCAGTCAGCAGGACTGGTTGGACAATATGAGAGAGCCTGATGGCAGCCCTTACAAATACCAGGCCCACATTTCTATTTGTGGGAGTTACAGCTTTGCCTCATATGAACACTTGTTGGTTTTGAACTGCTTGTCTTCCAGATGTGTGCTTTTATGGATGAAGTTGTCATCTGAAATTCCTCAGGAACTGTTTTTTTATCAACTTCCATGGGAGGGGCCATAGTTCCCTTTGCAGAACCTGTGTTCAACCTGTCTGGCTAATGCTGGAAATGCAAGTGCTCTGTTGTCAGGGAGTGCTTACTGCTTGCACTTATGGGCAGCAGGAAAAGCTGTGTTCAAGGAACCTGGAAGAATCTGAGATCTTGCCAAGCAACTGAAGAAAAAGATGGATGAAGTATTCTCCATGTGGGTACTGCTAGTAAAAGGTTATGATTTTTTGCCTTGTTGCCATTCATTTGTGATAACCAGCAAGTAGATTTTTTCAGGCACTGGTCACTCAATAACCAAATAATTACCTAATTAGGCAGCCACTTTCAGACTGGCTTTCTAGTAGAAAACTTCTCAAAACTACTCCTTCCTTTCTGTCTCTCTTTTTGTGCTAGAAGATGCAAACTGAACTTACCAGTGTTAGTCTCATTAGGCATCAGCACTTCCAGCAAATGCACTTGCTGTGTGCTCATCTGCCAAGTGCCATTGGGAAAACAAATGTTGAGGAGGGTTTGTTTTCTGTGTCATCACAGAGCTGATGATTCAGTATCAGTATTGTTAACTGTTTCAGGTCACATACAAACGCACAGAACTCCCATTTGCCATTTTCTACTGACTAATGGGTCCCATCACGTGCATCTTAAATATATCATAACCAGCCCAGTCTCCAGGAAAACATTACTTGCTGTTGTTTTTTGGTTGCTCCTTTTGCTGCCATAGAAGATAAAGATTTTAAGTTGATTCAGCTCCCAGATTGTGTCATGGATATTTACTGTTCTGATATGTTTACTACTGTTTAGTAACACAGCAGTGCAATTCAGACAATGTGTGACAATAGGCATGGCTCTCAGGGAGCTGGCTTCTAGCCCAGTCCAATTGTCATCTTTTATTGATTAAAATATTTAAATGCTAATTGGATTAAGCAGACTTTACTCTGACATCTTACACTGTCTGTCCTTCTGTGGGAGGTTTTTGAAAAAGTGATGACATGACATTTCAGTGATGAATAGCTTTCATTTTATGGCTCTCAAAAGTGTTGTTTCCTAAAGGATGGGAAGTAAACAAACAAACAAACAAAAAACTGATATAAGGAAACTGATTTTCAGATTGGTTTGGTTTGGTTTGTTTGTTACTGGAGTTCCAAAGCAATCTTTGAAAGATCAGGCATATTCTGTTTATGAAGTGGTGTCAGCCTGAATTTGAAGTGAGCTTGAAGGTGTGACTGAGTTGCTCTACCTTAAAATAGATACTTGTTTGGATAATGAGGTATTAGTAACACTAATTGCTGCCTTATCATCAGAATATGTGAAATAAGAATTCAGAGACTTGCCAAACTGGCACATTTCCCAGCCTAGCTTAGAAATTGTGGACAGGTAAGTAGATCA
>WEIU01012177.1:8305-24031 GCA_013389925.1 Aegithalos caudatus
TCCCAGCGGCGGCTGCGGGCCATGGTCCGCTCCTTGCGGCCGCCGGACGAGGAAGGGAGAGCGGGAGGAAGCTGCCCCTCGGGCCGCCTCTCTCCCTCCCTCTCTCTGCGCTCCCGCCCCGTCCCACGGCGGCTCCCTGCTCGGGAACTCTGCTGGAGCAGCCCGGGAGGGGGAGCGCCAGCCGCCGCTAGGGGATGGGGGAAAGCCTAGAGGGAGAGCCGGAGAAACTGGCTGCTGCTCACGGCTAAAAGTGATGGCGTTTGAGGGTGTTGCTGCTAAAACACGAGCTAATGTGAGGTCACGGCAAACTTTCCTATTCCCGCTGCCACCATCTCAGCCTGACCGGGGATGCTTCAGCAAAAAGGAAAAAAAAAGTGCCTATTTTCTCCTCACCGTGATTATTTCGCCTCAAATCTCCATTTCTACTCTCTGTCACTTGCACCGGAGCCCTCAGGATGTGCCGCATTCCCGGGCTGGTCTACACGATTATATCGCACTGTTCTCCTTGGCCAAACAGGGACACGCAGGTTGTGCCGCAAACTTTGGTGCTGAGGAGACCTTGGAGGGGAAATTACCCCTCCACCGGTCGGAAGCTGTGACCTCTGAGACCAGCTGGCACTGTCAAAGGAAGAAGAACTGAGAAGAGCTGGTAGTGGCACCACCAAGAAGTGAGCGCTGGGCAATGGTGCCATGTCATGCCCGAGGTCAGTGCTTGCACCTTGTGCACCTAATATGGAATTTGTGAATTCCCTGTTCGAAGATCTTGTCTGTCAAGAATAAGGAAGCCGTGGATTATCAACCCCTTAAATTATCCTTATGACTTTTCCTTCTCTGTCTCTCAAAAAACCCCTGTTTGGTTCTTTCACCTATCATAGGGAATTCAGCGTAACAGATCCCCATGGCTGAGGAGAATATCCATTTGTTCCCATATCTCAGAATCTGCCCTAGCTTTGGGAGAATCAAGACTTCAAGACAGATTTTACCTCATGTATGTGTGAGATTTGTTAGCCATGACCAAGGGAGCCATTTCCTCTTAACAATGAAGAAAAAAAATTATTTTAGAAATGTCTTTCCAATGAGACATTCTTGAGTTTCAAAATCTACTGGAGGGGGAAGTTACTTTTGTGTACAATAGAACAAAAAGTGTTGCTTTGTTTCCCTGAGTAAAAACTTTGGAGTCCCCCCCTCCCCCAAGTTTTACCTCATTATTTTCATGAGGTAAAAGCAATTCCTTGTCTGAATATAATTTATTGATAAATAACATTGGTGATCTATTCCATTTAAACCCTGGTTCACTGAAAAAAGATACAGAATATGTGACAATTGAGGGAAGAGGAAGGGTGCTGCTATGTTTTCTCTAATATTCACAGTAACATAGCTTGCACAGTATTAGGTGATTCAGCAAGTAAGTCTGTAGCTCTGTAACAAAGCAAGGCTGTTGGTTTCATTTGTGTGTTGGTATCAGGCAGCTTCCCCGCTTCACTGATGTCTGAGCTCTGGGAACAATTAAAAATACATTCATGCTGATGCTTTTACTGAATTATTTTCATATTCTGAGTTTTTGAATATCAAAATCTCCAAGCTTTAAGCCTAGAATAAAATGTGTAGTATTGTAAGAGCTCTTGGATTCCTTCTAATAATCTACTTGACATTAACAAATAGACTGGAAGAACTGTAAATGCTGTTTCTCTAATGCTGCCCCTGGGTGCATTATGACATTTTTATGGATAATAAAGACCATATTAACACAATCCTTTCTAAACAGAAAAATTACACTGCTTCCCTATTGCTTCATGGATTACTTTTCTAATGTTTAGAGATTAAAATAGCTTACTTCAATATCTAATTTGTAAACTAACAAAGTTTTCTTTAAGTCACTGATTAGGACAATTCAGAAAGCAATCCAACTGTTCATTGCACAAATATTGGAAACAGTGTCTGATGATGAGCTGTCTGCGCTTTCAGAAATTAATTGACCCACAAAATAATTTGCTGGAAAAAACACCTTATCAAGTTCTTTAAAAAATCTCTTCATGTTATGCTACTTTTTAAAGTGTCAATTGGAGCAGCCCAATCCTTAGTCCTTTGAGGATATTGATGCTGGGTGTATTGTGTCATTAAAGTTCTTCACTGGTCAGTGAGGATATTTGGGGTAGTTGAGCAGATTCCTATTTACCATTTCCATTACTTACATAATTTAAAGAGTTTATTAAAGCATTGCAGGAGTGAAGTATGCTGTGTTAACCTTGGCCAGCTCTTATTACTACATGATGTATTGCTAAAGTTTCTCACTCCTGACTTTATTTCATTTTAAGAGTGGTTGGTGGCTGTTGACAAACAAGTTCTATGGATCTAAGGATCTGTCCCATAAGAAATGTACAACTGCAGGAATTAGACCTTTGCAAGAAGGTTTGGTTTTTTACATGTATTATTAAGTGCAGGTCCAAGTTAGCAGATGTTCATATTGTAAAATAATGTGTCTGATACCTATGCATTCCAGTAAAATTTAGTGTACAAGGTCAAGATACGGCAAGGTAAGAGGAAGCTTAGAAAGGCTGAAGATAAGTTGCCACAGATTGATAAACCAGTAAAAATGAGAGTTGCTTTGTTTAGAATGAATGGTGATAATGGCCTGAAAACAGAAGGTGCTTTTAATGAAAGACAAGCCACCAAACTTCTGCACAACATCCTTTCTATTTACCCAGAGGCTGGAGTGACTTTTAAGGCTGTATACTACAGGCACAAACAAAATGTGTTAAAAATTCTTCACAAATCAGTATTAAATTGTTTTTGCCTAAACTGAAGGGAGTTGAAAATATTTTATTACCTCATTATTCAAAAATGTCTGATGGAATATAATAAGGGAATTCTAGTGAGGACATAGAGTTACAAGATGTAGAATGTAATTCTTAAAAGATTGCTTTTGTCCTGGATTATACAAGCTTTTTACAAGGGCATGGAGTGAAACACAAGGGGTAATAATTTTAAACTGAAAGAGATATATTAAGAGTAGATACTGCAAAGAAGTTTTTTGCTGTAAGGGTGGTGAGGCACTGGAACACGTTGCCCAGAGAAATTGTGGATGGTCCATCCCTGGCAGTGTTCAAGGCCAAGCTGGATGGGGCTTTGAGCAACCAGATCTAATGGAAGGTGTCCCTGCCCATGGCAGGGGGATTGGAACAATTTTTAAGATCCCTTCCAACCCAAACCCTTTCATAAGTCTATGGTTCTATGGTATAAGCTCTAAAAGGAGATTTGCTGTTGGATTGTTCTTTATTATCTTGTCATCTTTCCCAGTACTGTACATTGAGCACAGAGTGCAAGTCTGGGTAAGCCAAATGGCTGATCTACTTACTCAGCTTCTTTGTTTTATGTAACGAGGCCTGATGATTTTCAATTGAGAAGATCTGTTTTGAGTCTGGTACACTAGTTGTTCCATAAAAGCCTGAAACTGCCAAATCTCAGAATGTCTTTGTTGTTTTTTGCCCTGTTGTGATGTCTGCATTTTGTTCATCTGCGTGAAAGACATCTGGACATCTGCCTGTGTCCTCCTCAGAGACCTTCATACTAAGCATCTTCAGCTCCATGATTCTCCAGCCGCTCTGGCTGGTATGTAGGGTTCTGGAGGCATATGTGTTGTAGTCCTCCCGTTTTGAGGGAGCTGAAATCTGACCCTACTGTCCTTGTTACTCCTCCTCTGAATACCTGATAAAACCCACGACTTTGGCCCTGCCCGTCTCTCTTCGGCTCTTCAGCTCTTGGGTTCCCGGTTCTCGGCCATGGCTTCTCGCCGGGGCCCGGGGACGGGGGGAAATAAAACCAGCTTAAAAGGAGGCTCGTCTGTTTCCCTGCCGGAACCTCCCTGGGCACAATGGATACTGTTGCCACACGCCACAACACATATGCAGCTGAGGTGATGGCTGATGGATGGTGGAGAGAGAGATGTCTTCCCTTTTTCATGTGTCGTAGCTTGGCAGTGGCTACAACAGTCGTTATGACTGGCTTAGACCTTGCAGTCTTCCTGTGACCCAACATGAAATTGCCTAACTGGGATTTGAGTCATTTGAGGTGTTGTGACTATAGGAGACAGGGTAACTGTCTGAATTGATCACAGTTCATCATTAGCTCAACAAGTTAGAAATTAACATTCATTAGCATAAGCTTTTTTAGAAGCAGGACTGTACAATTGAAGTCTGAAGAAACATGCTGAAAATCCCACCTAAAGTCGTAAAATAATTTATTTCAATAAGCATGTTTATTAGAGTCTCTAATATATCTACTTTTTTCTTTTTCAAGCTAAAAATAATTAAACGTACCTGTGGTTAATTGTAGGCTGCTTAACAAATTCAACCTTTGGGCATAGTTCTAAGTTCAAATAGCTACTGAACTTGCTATGTTTCACTCCATAACTTTGCTACAATCTAGCAAATTGAAATCATCACCTTTTTTGAAGAATCAATTTGCTGAGAGGCCTGAAAGTTACCTGGAGCAGAGATGATGAAAATCGTAATAAAGGAGAGGACATCTACTTTCAAATGCTCCGACAACTTCACATGTCATAGCCCTTTGCCGCTAGAGGACAGCAAGACCTCAGGAAAATGGGGTTGTGTGAGGAGGTGAGAGACAAGGAGAGAAATTGCTTTCACAAGAGTTAAGAAAGCCTTAGTTCAAAAATCACATGCTTCTAGGTATAATCAATCTTCATAAAGGCTGAGTCAGTTTTAGAAGATATTTCAGGACAAAATACAGAGAAGGCAGATAAATAAAAGCTGAAGTTTTAATGTAGTATTTTGTCTATCAGTTATAGATAATGTTACTTGAAAAGTACAATGCTAATTAGCTTTGAGACCTGTATGATGTTTCCATTTAATTCATATATAATTTTGTATTGATTTCAGCCAGAACAGAGCTTTGCTTTGAGATTTTAAATAACTCATAGATGTTCTGATTTTTGATTAATAAATTAGATATCCTTATGTAGATAGGCTTTTACAGACTGTTATTTAGAATGGAAATAGTAGACTGAACACACTGAAAAGGAATCTTCTGCCTCTACACCTCTTACTTTAATCATATTTATGTCTGTAACTTCTATTGCAAGGACTCATTAAAGGTTTCAACATAAGCTATAGGAAATGCATCCAGAACAGTTCAATTCATAACTAAAGTCAAACCTTCCACCTTCATGGCTTTAGTATGTCAGGCAAGAAAAACTTATTTAATCTTTATGGTAAGTCACTTGGTGATATTTTTCCATTAAGAGTTCAAAAGCCTCTTTGAAGTGACCTTAGTTTGTCATAAATCTGAATTGAGTTTTAGCTGAAAATTACACGATGAGTTATAATCCTAGAAAAAAGAGCTCTTGAACATCTATTTTATCATCACTGAATCATCACTGAACTGAGAAGGACATATCAGATTTTGCTGTCTCATGGTCATTTTATTCCAGGCCAGTTGGATTATTGTATATGGGCTCAAGGCTGAGGAACAACTAATCTTGTTCACCAGAAAGGTGGGATGAAAGTGAAGGAAATACCCAAACAAACAGCAAAACAGAGACACACTAATGACAAGCAATTGCTGTTGCCATGCTCTTTATTGCTTCAGCCTAGAGCCAGAAAACAACAATGGTGCATAGCAAGGGATGAATATAGAGAAATATGCTGAAACTTGCACCTAATAATTTTCACGATCACTTATGAGTGCTCCTTACAAAATCTTCTTGTGTTAGTGGGAATATGAAATTCAATAGGACCCAAGTGAAATTTCACGAGTACTTTCATGCTGCATTGTTCATCCCCAGAACATCTGCCTTCTTGGCAGACCTGAGTGTCCCAATAACTTATCCTGTTCAGGATTTGCAAATCAGGCAAATCCTAAATCTGAACAAAATTTTGTTTGTAAACACATGGAAATGGCACTGCCAACATGAAAGTTTTGTACCTGAGTGAGTTTTTTAGCCAGTGGCTTTTTAGCCTGGAAATTAGATCCTGCATTTTTTGTTTCCCAGAAGGTTGTCTTGACTAAGGGGCTATAGGCAGGACTGGGCTCAGACATTCTGCAAATGTCTGGGGACAACTAGGATGTCATACAGCAGAGAGTGCATGTTTTATGGGACCATAACGAACTATAGGAATCATGACTCTCTAAGTCAGTGATTAGGATTCCTCTTCTCTTCCAGCAAGCTATAAAAACCCTATTCTATCTCCAGATGTATTCAGCTACACCCAGATGAGGATGAAATAAACTTTTACTTCATTTTAGATGCCTGATTCTGGGAAGCATCAGAGATCTCAAGAGTGATCAGGTATAAACCATAATCATTCTTCGTCATTCCTTTAGGTAGCCATTGTCTCTGTCATTCTGTATTCTGTCTGTGGTCAAGTGTGACTCTGCTCTTGTACTCTCTAGGGAAGTCAGACATTTAAAGCCACAAAGTGCACTGTCAGGGCAAGGGGCTTAAAGTTTGGTGTGACAGTGCTAGAAGATGTCATATTTAACTCTCTTGCTAGAATCGTCTTTATTCAGCGATGCAAATGGTTGCAGTTCACTAAGGTACCAATTTAGCAGTGTCCTTAATCATGCCTAATCTGTAATCATGTCAGTATTTACTTTGAAATCCAAGGGGCTAATTCCTTCCTGACATTTTTTCTTGCAGTTGGTCTCATCCTTATCTTCAAGCACAAGCAATTTTGTTTTAGGAGTCATAAGGACAGCCACAGAGATTTTTATTCCAACTTGATCAAATGAAAAGAAATTATGATGAAAACCTGTGAGAATTTTCTTCAGAAATCCCTGCATTGTTAGGCTAGGGTAGAGGTGCCAGCAGAGGCATGGCATGTGGGATGTTGAATCTCATCTTTAAGAAAATAAGTACTACTAAATCTTCCCAGAAGTTTTTAGTGCGTTTGAGACTCTGATTTCAGATCTGAATGGGTCCCATCAAAGGATTATATGCTCTGAACTTTCAGAAGCAAGTCCTTTTCATCTAGCTGAAAATTAAATACTAAGTTCCTTTAGTTTTTCATTGATCCCCCAATTTTAATTATGTAGCTTGAAGTAGCTTATTACAGGGGTGCTGCTATATTTTATTATGTGTACTGCTAAACAGGAAACAATTTCAAGAAATTAATTGGATAGTGTGGAAATTGCTGAAATTAATGAAGAATGTTAGGTATTTTCCATGGAGTTCATGTTATTAGATGGGAAATGTAGTTACTTGTGTGCTACATTAGTTCTGCATTTATGAGCTGAAATGGGCAACCACATGATATAGAACTTTATCTAAACCATTACGTGGCATATTTTTGAGACAGTTTATGTAGTTTCCTAAAAAAATTCTCATGCTACTGGGGTAGCAGTCCTTTTTAGTACTTAATTTTTATTGTGTTTAAATTCTCTATATGAGACATGTATTGAAACCAAATTATGCTCCTCTTTTTATAACTGCAGCAGATTCTGAATATCCTGAGGCTATACCTGACTGGCATACAGAAAGATTAGATAACCATTGCATAATAGGAGTGGCTGGAGAGCACTGGAGCTGCAAATACTCTTTTAAACATATGGAATTTTAAAAAATGTGACTCAAACAAAGAAGGATTTTGGGGTCAGAGATATATTCAATTATGTTACAATGTATGCCCTGAAGACTTCAAAAGGACATAGAACACAATTATTACTTAATTTCTGAAAAGTTATTTGCCCAGTTGTCCTCTACAAACTTTTTTTTCTCCCTTCCAGTCTTCATTCCCATGTCACATTTCACCATCTTTTAGTACATGCCAAAGGAATAGTCAGAGAACCAGACAGACACTAGCAGGGCCTCTTCACTCCTGACACTCAAGTGCTGCAATGGCCAGACATTTCTCTTCACTATTTTAGGTATTGCTCTCCACCATAAGTCTGACCTCATCGCCTCAGATCCTAATTTAGACTTCTTTCTCTTTAAAGAAAAATAAAAACAGACATCAACCAAAAAAACTCCAACAACTGCTGTTTGAAGAGACATCACATATGATAAAGGAAGGGGAAAAATATGAGAGGTATCTTTTTGGCTTGGGGTCAACATAGATGAAAGTATGTTCTGGGAACTGGAAGACTGCAGTCTCATCAATATCTCTGTGGTAGGAAGCAGAGCACAGGTGTTTCAAATCAAGGAGAAAAGATAAGGCAAAGTGTTTGGTGTGAGGTACAATTTAATACCTGCTAGTATCTCAGGTGCATTAGAAAATAGTCTTTGCAGTCACAAGGGCTAAACTTCTTTTTGAAAGTTTCAGCTCTGCACAAAGAAAGCATGCAGTAATGAGAAAAGAGA
This sequence comes from Aegithalos caudatus, assembly GCA_013389925.1. NCBI lineage: Eukaryota > Metazoa > Chordata > Aves > Passeriformes > Aegithalidae > Aegithalos > Aegithalos caudatus. The sequence continues at coordinate 16,623 of WEIU01012177.1, forward strand.
CCTAACTCCCCAGGACAGTTTCTAAGAACAAACAAAGCAGACTTTTTCTGCTTGTTTTAAGGACCTTTTAAGATCCTTTTAAAGACTTTTAAGGACCATAATGAATTGAAAGGGAAACCAGGCTATAAAACATCTTTTCAATGTATTTATAAACAGCAAAATATCACTTTATTCTCAAGCAAGGTAAATAAAGCCATGAAATACATAGCTCAGACCTGTCAAAAACACACTGCCTTTGAATCAGAAGAAATATTTCCCACTGCATCTTCAAAACAATTTTAAAATTCTGTCTGGCAATGAGACTAGTCTTCAAAACAGTAACCCTACCTAGCTTTAAACTGTTAAATGTCAGAGCTGAGCTTATGTTCACAATGGAACTAAATGATGAACAGCACCAATTGAATGACCTTTATTGAATAAACAATTTGTTGCAGTCTCTGGTGAAACCTTTCCATTGACATGCCTGTAGATTAGAGGATACGTTAGAATAAACAGTACTGATAGCTAACAGTAAAAGAAACATTCAAAATACTACTTTATTTCCCCATCCTCCCTAAAGCCTGTCACTTCATTCTCATGTACCTGGTAAAGAAATGCCCAAGGCTGCTTGAAACATTCAGAGATTTCTTTGAAAATTAATCTGCGTGGAAAAGAATTTGAGAGCAAGGGCAACCTTCTTCCTGCTACACAGGTGATGGAATAAGTGTAATTTTTTTGTTAAGGGCCATCTTGTGTCAAGAAGTCAGGTAGCAATGAGCTTTTCTTTTCCCCCACACACTTGAATAGCTTGGAAATTACCTGGGTACAAGTGAAGTACCATTGAGGTATTGTGGCAGTGCTTCTTCCTCAGGGAATCAGGAGTACTGAGGTGGGGCATTCATATCTAGTAAATAGAAAACTCATGTGCTTGGTTTCAGAACCAAATGTCTACAAATTCCTACAAATTCCAAATTCCTACAGCTGGCAATGTGGCAATGGCTTTTTGGATTTGCATTCCAGGGTCCATTCCCTGCAGAATGTGTTATGGAAATGAGGCCATGTCTCTGTTCACTTCTTGTCGCAGTTTAGAGCATGGTATTAACAGAGAGTAATGTCACAGAATCACAGAATATGCTGAGTTGGAAGGAAACCATAAGGATCATTGACTCCAAGTCCTGGCTCTGCACAGGACCATCCCCAAGAGTCACACCTTGTGCCTGAGAGCATTGTCCAATTGCTTCTTGAACTCTGTCAGGCTTGGTGTTGTAACAGCTTCCCTGGGGAGCCTGTTCGGTGGCTGACAATCCTCTGGATGAAGAACCTTTTTTTAATGTTTAACCTAAACCTTCTCTGACTCAGCTTCAGGCCATTCCCTTGTCACTGGTTAACAGAGAGAAGAGATCCGTGTCTCTCCGTCCTCCTCCCCTCAGGAGGAATTGTAACTGCAGTGAGACTCCCCTCAGTCTCCTCTTCTCCGGGCTGAACAAACCTATTGATCTCAACTACTCCTCACTAGGCTTTCCTTCCAGACCCTTTACCATCCTTGTTGCCCTCATTTAGACACTCTTGAATCATGTTTTTATGTTGTGGCACCCCAAACTTCCCCCAGCACTGAAGGTGAGGCTGCCCCAGTGCTGAACAAAGCAGGACAATCCCCTCCCTTGCCCAGCTGGTGATGCTGTCCCTGATGCACCCCAGGAAATGCCTGGCCCTCCTGGCTGCTGGGGCACTGCTGACTCACATTCAACTTGCAATCAACCAGGACCTACCCTCCAGAGGATATTGCAGTGTTTGGATATATCTTTTCAAAGGCCAATGTGTTCCTTTGGTTAGCCTGAAACATGGAATTGTTTTTAAGTGGTTATGGTTTGTTTTTCTGAGCATAGGCAAATACATGCTCCATATGAAGTGCCTCCTTAGGCACCAGGCATTTTCAGAAGGGTGTGAAAGCAGAATACCAGCCTAAGAATGCCACTCACAGACAAATGTTCAGAGCACAGATGGGTTGCAGTGCCTGAAGCCCACAGGGAATGAGCAACAGAGTTGAGCATGTGTTTTCTTCGACGATGGTGGGGTAGAGACTGTTTGGTAGTGGATTCTGATTTTGTATTTCAGCACCATCATGAATTTTCATGAGGTTCAAGAAGATACCTATTTAGTTAGTCACACTGTAGGGAAACTTTACTGAATGTATGAGTATCTTGCTCTCTTATATCTTGTTTTCACTGGGGGAGAAGAATTGGTTCTTTTGTCAGTTATTTAAAATAAATTCACGAAAAACAAGTATAGTAAGCAATCAGGTTGGTGCTAAAAATTTCCCTCCCCAATTCTGTGCTAATTAATGAGGAATTAACTTAAATCTGTGACAAATTCAACTAAGAAAGTGATCAGTCTTTCTGTGTGGTAAATAAATTCTTTGTCAACTTGAAATCTATTAGTAGGTTTATCAGGTAAAGACAATTGATCTATGCATGTTCATACTTCTGATATTAATCCAGCTGTTTATCTCCTTTTATATGTTTGCTGCTCATTAGTTGTCACATGCATAATTTATGACCTGGTTTTTCAAAACATAGATTTCTGTATGTTGGTTCCTGTATCTCTTTTTTGTGAGGTTTTGCTGTAGAAAACTTAAAAATGAAGAGGATCATACCATATTAATGTATAAACCTGTTCAGAGTGATTGAAAGAAGCAGCATATATCCCCAGCAAACTGTTATTGTCTCTTTGCAGGGTTCCAGTTACATGGAAAGGACATGAAATCGTTTGATTGATTCTTCCAGTAAGTGATGCATGTATATTTGGTTACCTGAGACATCTAAAGTTCATCTAAAACAAGCTGTGCAAGATTTGGTGTATTTGGTAGGGTGCTTGTCAGTGTTCAAGGTCATGTGGCTGGGTGACCTGCAGGAGCTCTCAGAACAGCTGAGGTATTACAGGAGGACAAAAGGATGGGAAGTATAGGAGGCTGCAGGGGAGCAAAGGTGGAAGTAGGAGCCTGCCCCAGAGCAACACGTTTTGATGTAAGTGGGGAGGTGAGAAGTGGATATTAACAGAGCTTCAAGCAGCTATACTTCCATATGGTTAAACATCTGTGTGCTTGCTGCTCTCAGAAACATGTTTTCCTATTACAGCTTGGAGCTGATTCATTCAGAGATGCACTCCAGACCATAGCATAATGAAGCAGAGCCTTGCTTTCTATATGGGTTATGATATTTTAATTAAACACCAGGTAAAATATTAAAAAGACCTCTAGATGACTTAGAAATCTAATTTACTTTTTCATCAGATTTCTTAGAACAGTGTTGAATTGGTCTTAAACTCTGTTTGAACCAGTGTAAAAATGGGGCCTAAATACCAGTGTCTAGCATGCAGCCACAACTATTTGTTTTAAAGAATCTTAGTGTTAGGAAATGTAGAAAATGAGAAATATTATTGTTCCACTTTTTCTTTAAATCACTTAGGCTGAATTGTGAGACTAGAGAGTAAGCAGTGATATTGGCAGAACAAAGTAAGAATTTTGCTAAAAACATAGAGGAACCAAAGGTGAAAGAAATTGAGTGCCCTGAAGAATTATTTTTCTTATTACATAATTCTTTCCTAGATCCCTAACACCTGTGAACAGATTATTGTATTCTTATTTTTTGTATCTCAAAAGTCTACATTATAATTTATTCAGACTGTGGAACCTTGCATTTTAAATCTTCACTAATGTCTGTTGTAAATACCATGCTTGCATTGATGTAAGAAATTATTTTGGGGGGGGGAGTTAATCTTTTGCTTAACTTTGTTATAATCCTTTAGGTAACTATTTTTAAATAATACATATTAAAGAGAATTGAAATATGGAATAAATTTGGACAATTTTAGGAAGGTAACAAAATCTTAAATGTAGTTGAGATGTTTGCTGACACATCTTTACTATGTGACAAAATATACTGTATAACAAAGCTATAATGAATGGTGAGATTACATAATATTTGGATTTGAGTCATTCTTCTGGGCTTTAGTCCTGAGATAAAATACATCCACTTCAGATGTAGTTTCAACAGCTCTTGTTTTTCTCCATTTGTAAGCAGTGCAAATATTACTGAAGCATCTGTGAACAGACATAGGTTAGAGTCACTCATCCATGTATTTTCTGCGAAGCTGGTGCAGTTAACAGGGCTGGCAATCCACAGCCTTCACTCTTTAGACCTTCCTTCTTCTTCCTGTAGAAGTAATTCCTGCAGACCCAAATTAGCCTGAAATCAGTGAAGACAGTACAGAACCCAAACAGTTCCATAAATGACATGTCATCTTGAGGTGAGGCTGTGATAGGAGAGGAATTCCTACAGTTTAGGTTTCTACTTCTGCAGAGGGAAAGGCTTGGCCTGAATATAAATAACTCTTTTACATATTCTGTGGGATGCATGAAAATTGTAGTATAGTATCACACATGGCACCATTTTCATCACATTTCATAATTTTGTAGAAAACCACCTACTTTATTTGTTCACTTCTTTCAAGAAAAAATGTGTTGAAATACTTGAATTGTGATAGCTCAAAGTCCATATTACTTATTCACACTTTGACTCAAAACCCCTGAACTTTATGGAAAAATATGTACTGCATTCCGTTTTTAAACCACCTATTCATGCACCCCTGTATCTAAAAGAAGTTGACCCCTATAGAACTGACTCCTAAGTGCTGCACTAAAATACATACCCACTTGGCAAGAAAATGTGTGTTTCTTAACAAAGCAGATTAAAAACCTTAAAGGTGCTTGTGAAAAACTCTAAAACTTTTTCCCAAAAATATAAAGAATCACTAGAAACATCACTGAATATAATAAAATATGTAAACAGAGAAATGCTTTTCCTTAAAAACAGAAGTAAAAAATTCTCTCCTAAGAAAACTTTCAAAAAGAAAAAGTAGGATTATTTCAATTGCACAATTCAAGTCATAAATTTTCTAAAGAAAGTGTAATCCTGTGTTAATGCAGCTTCTTTAACTTGACTATGTAAGGCTGGGTTTGATCCCAAAAATCTCTTCAGGAGTTTTACTATCTCTCTGAATACTCTGGAAGAAGAGTGAGATTCTACAAAGGAGACTTTGCACCAGTTATTTTAAGTCTTCCAAAAAGGGATTTTGAAATATTCATAAATCAGTTGGGGAGGTTTTTTGTGTTTGCAGAAGCTTAGACTTTTAATATATCTTTCTTTTTTTCATCACTTTGAGCATGTATGGTTATAAATCTCTTTTGGAGTGACTAATGATAAAATTCTTGCAAACAATACATCAGAATTGTGTTTTGTAGGGTGGAAATTCTGCATCACTCCAAATTTTTCAGTCAGCATTAGATTTCTTTTAGTCAATTAATTTCCTTTATCTACAATGTTGAGCTAGATTCAAGGACGGCTCTATAATATCTAGGAGATTTTTTTTTTTTTAAATCTCGATGAGAGGTGACATGATTGTAAATTCTTTTCTCTTCATGGATGCTGGTTCTTGAAAAGGGGAGATGGGATTGGGAAGGTGGCGTGAGCATGGAAATTACTAAATGAAGGCAGAGGACAAAGTGGCATGAAAGGAGAAAAGTATAAAATAAACGAGATAAAGAAGGATATAGATGAGCATTCAGGTTCAGAAAGTCAGAAGAATGTATCTGACAGACCACTAAAGCAAGTTCAAGGGACAGAGTTAATTGAAAAAGAATTTGCTACATTGCACATTTTCATCAGAACCAAGCTTTGCACTTAGTTGCCCAAGCCTTCAACTTCTCAGGTACACTGGTTCCATCAAATGGAGCTGAATTGATCCCATCTTTCTTTTGCCTGATACCAATCAAAAGACAAGAACATGAAGAAATTCCTAGGGCCCAGCTGGCTCTGAAATGCATTTTGAATAATGCAGCTACTTCTGCAATACCAAATTAAATTTATCAGCTTAGTTACTATGCCAATTAGCTATAAATAGATCTTGTCATTAGATAACACAACAGCTGTATATTGGATATGATTTACTTTGCTTCTTCTGATGGCAAACACTGCTACATTGTAGTGCCAGATTGATTTTTATAAAGGTGATATAAAATATCACCATTCTACTGACTAAAATCCATCCAAGTCTCAGTTTAGGTTGGATGTTTGGCCAAAGTGTTTGATAGCTGATGCCAAGAAGGGTAACAGTNAAAAAAAAAAAAAAAAAAAAAAAAAAAAAAAAAAAAAAAAAAAAAAAAAAAAAAAAAAAAAAAAAAAAAAAGAGAAAAAATAAAGTGAGTGATGAGGGATCTTCATTTTAAATAACACCTATCTGATTTCTGGGTGAAAAAGTTATGAAATTATAGGTGCAAGCTCCCATCTTACTGAACAGCTCATTTATATGTGCTGACCACAGAGTCCTGTGAACAGAACACGACTGCATACCTTAATTCTACCAAGGGAAAAAAAACCTTTCACATACTCATTTGCTTTGCTTTACATCAAGGATTTAATTGTCCAGTGAATGAGAACGGCAATCTGCTGGCTTGTTTTGTAGTATTGGTAATTTCACAATGTTCAATTACTCAGTTTCCCATTCTATAATAAAAGAGATATATTAGTTTAATAGATATATATTATTTGAACTTATTATTTTGGGTCCATATAAATTCATTTTTCTCCAGAGTTTCTAGTAAATTGGAATCTGGTGTTTGTATAATTTCTAGACAGTATCAAAAGGCTTTTGATAATTTGTGCAGCAGTTGGCTATGAATTTCTCCAGACATTTCTGAGGTTTGAATCAAATCCTCCTCAGATAGGATCTATAGACTATCACTGATCATGCAAGAATTAAAAGACTGAAATGACTTAAACTACTATATATAGACTATAGTATATCAGACTCACAATGAGTGCCCTGGGTTACTACACTTGCTAAGAAGAATGGCTCAAGGTCCTAAAATTGCATGAATGGTGAGAGCTTTGCTTCACTGATGAAGTAGATAAAAATGCAGTTTTCTGATTTCTGTTGACTTTTAAAATTAATGGTAGTCCTACAGAGCCAAGTGCTAGCAATAAAAAAAAAAAAGCAAACCCAAACCCAAACCCAAACTCCCACTTATATTTGAGGTTTCCTCTTTACAAATTTAAGATTAATTGTGTTTGACCACAGTCAAGTATAGTGTGATTTTCAAACCTTTCTAATTTTACTTAAAGCAATATTGAAATACTTCCATAGATTGTAATTTATATTTCTGGTTAACCATAACAGAGTTTTAACAGTTACATTTTTCCTCCTTTATGCCTTTTGAAAACTATTTCCCTCCATCATCTGTATGGAACAAAAGCAATCTCTGAGGCCGATTGTCATGGTACTTTATTTCCATATTTTTAAACTGTGTGTAAAGAAAGAGTCCAGCTACATAAAGCTTTCCAGAGCAAGGTCATTCAGAGAACATATTCAAGCAT
>WEIU01012179.1:3280-16184 GCA_013389925.1 Aegithalos caudatus
CAGATCAGATATTTCTGAAGCTTGTCCATAAGTTTGTGTGAATTTCTGGTAAACATTTTCACTGTTTTTTTCCTAATCCTTGTTCAGTGAGGATTTCAGCTAGATTGGGTTTTTTTTCAAAATACTATGAAACGCTTCTGTTTTGAAAAGACTTTTGCCTCTTTCCCCCAAGAAAGCGGATAATGAAACAGGAAATATTAATCTAATGCCAAAGAGTTTACAAAAGGAAATTAGCGTGAGGCTGAAACTTGCATCCTCAAATCATAGGAGGCCCTCTCCCTGCAGACTTCCAGTATTCTAAAAATATAGGTGGCTTGAGATCTACAGAAACATTTACTTTCCCTCTTTCTAAATTGTGGCTTACTTTACTAATCACATATTTACTCTTACTTAACACATGTAGGTGTAAATAAAGTCTGTTTGAAATGCGGGATATTTCTTTTTCTAAATGCAGGGAGGATGTTGAATCCACTTCGGGCAAAGTTGATGAAATTCTCAAAAGACAGCAGTATTCACAGAGCTAAGGATGATTATCTAAGTTCCTCACCATTTCTTCCAGATACATGCCAGTTCACAGGTGTCCACCAAAGGACTAGGTGCTAATGAAATTGTGTGTGATTTCACCGTGACTTTCACTAAATGGCTCTTGCCAAGTGCACCTGTACATCTGCTGGAGTAGTGACACATACTGAATAATTTTTTGTCATATCCCATGCTTCCTGTGGCTATGTCTAGACAGAGAAAAACTACATTTCTTATTTGAAAGCCTGCCCTTTCATAAATAGAAACCTAAATGTATTTGGCTGGTCAGTCACTTAGGTGGAGGCAGTTTTACAGTTTGACAGCTAAAGGCAAGTTGTCAGCTTCAAATATTTTTAGGGAAATGTATTGAGAATGCTAGTCTCTCTTGCCAGACCATTGAGGATGACTCCACAGGAGCTGTGAAAAAGCTGATTTTCTGCTATCAGCTAAAATTCTTGAACCACAGGGGCTAGAACAGTATCAAAACAATAGAATTCTGCTATAGCTTGGACTGTCCATACAAATTCTGCCTGGAATACTCTGCAGGGGACAATATAGATTATATGGTATAATGCCCTGATTAAGTGATGTTATTGGAATGCTTGAACTATGAATTGTATGACCTGACGCATCTCAACAAATTACAAATCACAACAGGCAAATTAATGGCAAGCTGATAGGGCATTTAAACTATCTACAGTGGTTAAAAAATACCTTTGTTGTACAAACTCTTATTAATTGCTAGAGGAACTGATCTCCCTAGAGAAAGGAAATAAATGGTCATGATTTTAACTTGAAAGTAGATTTTGTATGCAGTCTTAATTAATTTGTCTGAGTATCACAGGTGACAAATTAAGCTATCTAGAAAGAGCAGAAACAGAATCTATACTCAGGAAAATTTGTGTCTGTTTGTTTGTTTGTTTTCACAAGGTATGATATGTTTGTACATCTAAATACATTGATCTCTAAAATAATAACAATGAAATATTTTTTTCTTAGATTTTATGGTTCACTGTCATATTTGGAGAAGGGAGCAGATTTGCTTCAGGTTAGTAGCCAAAGTAGAGGCCTGTTGCATTCAGGAAACCAAATACATCACAAACTAAGCAAAGCATAAATAGTGTTTACTTGCCCTGGACCCTGAAATAAGCACACCAAATTAGTATGTCCAGCAGCAATGCATTGACATTTTGCAATATGGTTAAGTTTAAATATTTAAGTAACATAAAGGCAAAGAAACTAAACAAAACCCATGATAGAATTGCTCAAAAGGAGAACTGGAAAGTGTGCAAACAGTAAAACCTGCAAGATGGAAGCAAGGGATGCAGAAGAACTAGGAATGATGTCTGACAAATTCTGAACCATTATTAGTCCCAAAAATAAGATGAACTATGTTAGGAAGAAATAAGATTCCTCCCTTTCTTTTAGTGAAGATGCATTAAAAATAATGAGAATGATGGAGTTTGATAATTTAATTATTTTTTTCCTCATCAAAGAACTCTCACATCTGGCTAATTTGCACTTAGTGACTAACGGTTTAACCCCAGACATCAACTGAGCCCTACACTGCCACTCACTCTCCTGGGATAGAGAACAGAATGGGAAGGGTAGAAGTGAAAACACTTGAAGATAGAGGAAGTTGAATAGGTAAAACAAAAACCGCATACATCCAAGCAAAGCAAAACAAGGAATTAATTCACTTCTTCCAATTGTTCAGTTGTCTCCAGGAAATCAGTGTTGTATCATATATAATAGTCATGTGGGAGGGCAAATGCTGAGCATGACATGTGATACCAAAGGGATGGTTACCCTTTGGATGGTTGGGATCCACTGTCTCATCTGTGTTCCTTCCTGATTCTTGTGCACCCCAGCATATTTGCTGGTGTGGTGCTGTGAGAAGTAGAAAAGGCCTTGACCCTGTCAAGCTATTTGGTCAGCAATCACTAAAATTTGGATGTGTTATCAACACTGTGCTCAGCACAAATCCAAAACATAGCCCCACACTGACTACTGTGAAGAAAATTGACTCTACCTTGACAAAACCAGCACAATGACTAAAATCATGGCAAGGTCTGTAGCCTTCAATAGGGGCTACATGACTTCCACTCCTAGGTGTTGTGTGCTCTTTGATGATAAAGATCAAAGAATGTTTGCTTCAAACAGATAGTGAAAAAAATTGGTAATTGTAATGTCTATTTCAACAATAGTCAAGCAGTGTTGTTTTGAAGCTGCAAACTGGACTGAATTATCAGCCATCTAAATAATTCTATCACAGTAAACTCTAATTCCTCAACTGATAAACATATCTGTATTCAGTTTCAACATGTGTCTTGATTCTAAGAGCTGAACATCAATATCTGATGTTCCTGCCTTTGTCTTCCTTTATATTCAATTAAAAAAAAAATAGGCATTCTTAAGAGAAACCCAGTCTGATCTATTTTAGTTACCTAGCTAGCTCTACAGATAAATTGTCGTGTGGAGTGCATATCTCACTCCATAGAATTTAAAGGGCAGAAGTCAATAATTATTTCTTCAATTGCTTTAAATTAACAACTTTACCTTCCAACACATGCAAAAAAAGTCTGTCTATGAAATAAAGGAATCTTCTGAATTTCATCTCACTTCTGACTGTTCTGGGGATTCAGAGGTGATAGGTGACATTTATAGGTTTTTTTTTAAAGTCTCTCTTTTTAAGAGTCAAATAGACCAACTGGTGTCCAGCAAGTAGCAGAAAAAGTAGGACAGAATTTTTGCCTGGAGCGAATCCAACTTGCTTTGCCTTTTGGCTGCTGGAAGCTCACTACACCTGGCATGTACTCTGCAAATGAACAGCTTCCCTGCTGCCAGTCCTTTCAACTTGACAATTTGGCATGGATCCAAATCATCTAGAATGCATCACTAGGAGTCATATGATAAAAGTGGTGAACTGATGACTAAGATATAGTTTTATGGGAGCAGGACAGCATCAAAGTGGAAAAAAAAAAGCGCTGGGTACATAAGAGGACTTCGAAGAAGTTGAGAACTTCAGAAAGTAACTTCTGAGAGGATAAACTGAGGGGGAAAAAAGCTATGAAATTATGCAGGGCATGACCAGAAAGTGGGAACATGAAGGAAAGAAATGCTGAAAGACAGGTTTTTATACAGAAAAACTAAAATAGAAAAATCTTTAAATATATTTTCTGTAATATATTGTATGTATGTGTTGCTACACTTTTGTCTTCCTTTTGAAATGCAAATGTTTATTCAAAATTTTCAGTCATACCTTTATTAGCCCTGCTTTAAGTGTTTAAAGAAAGCATTTCAACTTCAACTTCATTTTTTGCTTTCGTTATAACTTTTCAAAATATTTTCTGCTGTATATAGCTGTCAAAATGTTTGTTGTAGTAGTAGTACAAGTAACTGTTTAATGAAATGATGTGGTATCTGTCCTAGCACACTGTTATTCCAGAAAAGGAAACGATGGGAAAAGGAAAAGGAAAAGGAAAAGGGAAAGGGAAATGACCAGACCACCAAAAATATATATATATATATACATATATACTTTTTTTTTTTTTTCTGATTCATTTGTCACTGTTTATGGCCTAAATCAACTGTCCTGTAAGTGTACAAGCATCATGTTTCATGTTCTTTCCAGTCCATGTTAATGTCAAGGTTGCCAAATAGTTTAAAAATTAAACATGATATCTTTATAAAAACTAAAAGCTGTCACTTGAAATACAAAATGTGTTGATGGAATATAGCCTATAACCACAGTGTCTATCTAACACTAAAGAGTGTACGAAATTTGCTGAGTGAAGTATTTTACTCTGGTAGCTATTCATTTGACAGAGTATGTATTACAAAGCCTTTTGTTGAAAAATCTTATAAAATTTTAAGTGTTCCTTTAGCAAACTACTTTATCTGAAATTCTTTTGCCTTCACACAAGTAATAGTGCATTTTGTCTTTGTGTGTGCTGAACTACCTAATTCAGCTAAATTGTACCTCAATTAATAAGAATTTCAATAATGTTTTCCAATCATAAATATTTCCAATCGTAAATTTGCAGCTTGATAGCTGAAAAAATCAATTTATCAGATGTGAATATTTTGATCTAACAGAGCTTAAATAATCTGCTTTTATTTGGCTTTGATTACTAAACTTCTCTGGGTGGGGTTGGTTGAATTTAGTCTGGATTGCAAAGCACAGACAGGAAGGATGACTCTGAAACACTGGGGCACAAATAACTTCAGAATATGTATTCCATTTTATTCTCCTCTTCCTTGACAACAGATATAAGCACTGACCCTTCAGAGCTGTCATTAAAAGAGTCCCACCAGGTCTATCTAACATTGCCAAGTAATTACTGCACTGCCAAATAATAAAAGACCAGGAAGAACTCAGAGGATGCAATTCCTGATCATCCACCTTCTTTAATTGTTTGTTTTTCCCCTGGCTATGGTTTGGACGCACAGAAGTAAAAACACCTCAAAGAAAGAGGTGCACAGCTGAGAGCAAGAGGTGTTCAGAGACTGAAAAAAATATACAACATGGCTTGTCTTCACTAGAGTCTCAGCAGGGTCAAGAGAAACCAGAATGAAATCCAGTCTGCAAGTCAGCTAATAAACTCTAACCTTCTCTTATTTGGAAATGTAGACACAGACTGTTAAAATAAACATATTTTCTAAGAAATATTTGTAGGAGTATTGATGGCAAGGCTACAACTTTATAATGCACTGTTCAATGCAGGAAAGAAATGTTATTCCAATTTAAAAAAAAAAGTGGATAATTGTTGACAACATGACAAATAAACTAAAGTTTGAAGGAAGCAACTGCCCTTACCAAATTAAATAAAAAGTAATTTCCCTAAAAATAGGGGAATAGAAATAAGTATTGGAAGAAGGAGGAAAAGGAAAAGGATGAAAATCCAAATTTGTAAGCATTACTTTCCATAATTTTAGCAAAGAGAAATGAAGAGAGGAAAGGCTTGTAAACTTAGAAACAAGTTTCATATGAAAGATATTTATTTCCTGGTAAATTTAAAATGCTCTGTAACTATATAGATTGGCTTTAAATAAAGTTGATGACCAAATGAAACTCTTGGTTTTATGCATGAGTTGGATCACAAAAATAACATCTTCATTTTCTCTCTGTGATAACATAGTTTAAAAGAGGAAAAAGCTGCTGTGCAACAACAGCCAAAAGAAAGGAGTAAGAAAGTCTGTAGACACCAAGGTCAATGAAGAAGGATGGAAAAGAGGTACTACAGGCATTAGACAAGAGGTTCTGCTGCAGTCGATCTTGCAGACCGTGGAGAGGAAGCCGTGAGCAGGTGGATGCACAAAAGATGGTCATGACACTGTGGGAAGCCTGTTCTGCAGAGCTCTCCTGGCAGGGCCTATGGCTCCTTGGAGACAGGACCCCATGCTGTAACTTACTGGCAGAATTTGTGACCCCATTGGGGACCCATGCTGGAAAAAATCTATTCCTGCAGGACTGCACCCCATGGAAGGAACTCATGTTGGAGCAACTCATGAAGAACTACAGCTTGTGTGAAGGACTTACACTGAAAAAGTTTATGGAGGACTCTCACCAGTGGGAGGAAACTTATGGTGGAGCAGAGGAAGACTGTGAGGAGTCTTCCCCCTGAGGAGGAAGGGGTAGTAGACACAATGTGTGGAACAAAAATCCCTTTCCCCATTGCCCTGTCCACTGTGCAGGGAGGACATAGAGAACACAGGAGTAAGATTAAGCCCAGGAAGAAGGGAGGGATGCAGAGAAGGTATGTTAAGATTTAATTTTACTTCTTGTTACCCTGTGCACAAGCCTTCTTTTATGACTTTTTCTCCACACGCAGGTGAAGAGGACTGATAGACAGGCTTGTTGGGCACTGGGCTACCAGCCAAGGTCAACACACCATAAATTTATTAAATGTTTATCAAATTTACTGCACACTATAATGTAATAGCTACCAGTGACATTGAGAACAGCTACTTGTGAATGCATAATAATTTATTCTTGAAACACCAGCTGCTACATGTAATTTTCTTCTGCACTTAATATTTTACAATAATATCATTGAGGTTATGTTGATTAATTGTAATCATAATTTGGAATCCGGTTATTTTAAGAAAAATAATGAGAATCAAATATTAAATTAAAACTGAATTTAATAATGTATTTCTCAGCTTTAACATTGTTTGTAGTTAAGAAACTTTCTTCTTTTTATATTAAATGTTTAAGCAAAATGTAGCATGAATTCATGATCTGAGACACTGGACTGTACCCAAATACAATAATTATTTATTTAAAATAATACTTTAAGAAGTATATACCTAATAAATTCTCTCAATTTTTTTTCTATTTTTTAAAATTTAATAATACAAATTCAAACAACAAATGCACACGTATCCTAATTCTAAATCTAAAATTCAAAGTTAGTTTTCTATTTCCAAATAAGTAAATTATTTTAAAAATCAACTAAGATTAAAGTCTCATGCTGCAAGTCTCAGTTGTACTGCTTAGATCTAGTGAGGCATTTTTGTTACTTGGAACCACTTTTAGGATAGGTAGATATGCATATATAAACATATATGGCTATGTGAACAACTTCATAATCTTAAAGGGAATTCTGTATTTGGACCACAAAAAATCACTTTAAATGCTGTGCATTTTTAGGATGCAAATTAATGAAAATACTATATTTCCTCTTTTCATTTTAGACAATAGCATGAAGGAGCAGGACACGGTACTAAGAGCCCTGTGTGAGCTCCAGGCAGGATGATTTGTCTACAGAACAGAGCATAATTCATAAATTATAGCCTGGATCCTTCAACCAGAGTAGCTGCATGATGATGGTAGGACACTTGCTCTTGTCATGGTGCTGCAGTATCACACCAACATAGATTCTACTGGTATAATACTCCATGTTGTGAATGCACTTCAGCCAGAAGTGCTTGATACAGACACGATTTAAATCACTAATATTATTTGGTTCTCTTGTTTTTGTTTTTGTTGTTGTTGTTGTCCTTGCACTCACAGTATTGGTAACACTGCTAGTGTTGACTCTAGAAATAGAAATGAATAAATATGTAATGGCTATCAAACACTGCACAAATTAGTCATAGAGCAGTAACATAATTCTTGTTTGTGATATTGGAATTTTCATAGTGGTAAGTTGTGGAATTAGAGTAGTTTTATGTGAATTGACTGAATGAACCAGGAATGAAGATTAGGCTAAGTATGCCAAATATATCTTCTTCTTCCACACAGTGACAAAGAAATTCAAGATAACTGTATAGTGAGAAAGAAATGCAGAATAACTTGCAGTTAATATAATGATGAATAAATGTTGAAAAATGTTTTGCCTTTCCTTGTAGGCCTTGTCTAGATAAAAATGTAATTAAAAATTAAGAAAGCTTTATCTATACAAGGACTCTAGCATGAGTCATAATGTTATAATGGCCCATTAAAATAATGAAACTTTGGAGGTAGGACTTCTACTTCAGTAATAATCTCTTCTTTTCTTTTCTCCACTATGCTACAACACAAAATCATCCTCCAATACTGTCCTTATGTGACTTCTGGTAGAAGTTTTGCATCCAGACCAGTAGGAGAAGCAATTTTCTTTCCTTTTAAATCAGTCTTACCACTTCAAATTAATTTCTTACATTAATGTACTGTGAAAAGTTTATTAGATTTTTTTTTTTTGATTAGTGATTTGTTTCTATACATATCTACATCCCCATTCTGTAGTGGACTTGGTAAAGCTGCTACAAATAGTGGGTGACTCTTCTTATACTTCACCAGTTTCTGTTATCTCCTTTTTCCTTATAGAAGCTCGTCTATGATTTTAAATCTTCAATAAGAGCCTGAATGTGTGATCTTTCCTGCACAGCGAACAGTTAGTACAGCTATGTAAATACCTTGTACTCTTCTACCCATAGTTTATCATTACTAGGTCCAAAACTAGCCTTACTGCATCTTTGTCATTTTCTGTTGCTATAAACCATGAATCTGCTCATAAATTGCATCAGCCTAAAATGTTTCAGAATTTATATTTATATAGAAACCAAGACACCATTTCGTTTAATATATTGTTCTTATATCCAGCAGACTACGTATTGAGGGGAAAAGTAGTTATTAGAACAAGAATTTGTTCTGAAAATTTCTACTTCAGTTTAAACAAAAGCAACTATATCTTCAATGACAGTATGTGACATAAGGGCTATTGAGCTACAGTGACCTGTACTGGCCAAAGATTTAGCTATTATAACTTTCTTTCAGGTGAGAAGGTAAAAGGATTCAGGTTTCCAATTAAATGGGTGGCCAAACAATTTTTCAGAGACAGGAACTAAATAATTACATTTGTCCTTGAAATGTTCTGTGTCGTGTTTCCAAAGAGGCATCTTTATCCCAGCTGTTCAAGACCAAGAAAAGGAATTAATGGTAGAAATACCTGCAGATTCTTTAAAGTTTTTTTTTGCTAACACAGTGTTACAAAATCTCAGATAAATCAAAAAACTGGTTCAAAATTATGTCAAGAGTTTCAATCATGAAATACATAGAACTATAACAACAACAACAAAAGAACAAAACAGTTAATTGACCTTCCACTTTTGGCTCTGGAATTTTACATGTTCTACAAGGAAAGTATGTTATTGAATAAGGATATTTTGATATTGATATTGATATTTGTTGATATTGAATATTGTTCCCTTGCACATTGGAAAATGGAAGGGTAGTTGTACTTCAACCTTCAATTATATTTAGACTTTATTTTAAACTAACACTTACAATTGTTAATACCAGTACAAAGGTGAAAATAGTTTAGCTTTACATTGCTTATTCTTACATTACCTAGACCTCTTCCTCAGAAAAAAATATTCCTTTCAATCAATAAGTTTTCTTTAAGAAGCTTGATAAACAAAAATAAGGATCCCAGAATTTAGACTTTTTGATATAATACAGTTAAGGTGACCAAAAAAAAAATCTATATACCATATTTGTCACTTTTTTTTGACCGTGTGTCTTGAGTACTTCATTAGACTGCTTTCCACAGAAACAAGTGGAAATATTTTACTAGTGGAAATTAATTTTTATAAAACATAAGTGTTATTTATTTCATAGCGATTTGTGTGTATTTCAACACATTTCTACATTTTGTTTTTCCATCTAAATTTCATACTTCAAGGGTTACATCTGCAGTGGTTTTATGAAGACTGAACCTTTTTTTCATTAAAGTAGATTTCCACTGGATTAACCTTGCACTTTCAAAACATACCATTTAATCAGTGCTGCTATTTTCTTGTAATGGAAAAGAGCTAAACTTATGACTGTTGGCTTTGTGTAAGTACACAGTACAACCAATAACTTTTTCTGCTTACACTGCAAAGTCATCTAGCCATGGAGAAAAATACTGTAGTATGGAAGATTATATAATTATGAAATAGTGGTATTAATTTTGTTGTCTTTATTTAAAATGGAGCAAAGAAAACTATTTCTTTTGTATTCCACATATTTACTTTACAGAATTTAAAGATTATTTTGGAAAAATATTTTATTAATTGGTAGTAAAACATAATTTGATGTTAGCTGATAAATTAAAAAATTGAAACTGTAGTTTTTGTGTTGTCTTAATGATGCTTTATTTTCAAATCAGAAACATGCAGAAAATGCAATGGGTCTGAGGCTGAGAAGCTAATAAAATCATGTAGAACTTTCAAGGGTTTTTTTCTGGTTGAGCTGATGGTGTGAAGAAATTCACATATTGCATAAACTGGAAGACCTCTACATTCATTCTCTGCTCAAACTTAGCTTGTTTTGTGCTTTGGAGTGTTGTCTGTAATGTGTAAGAGACATATTGCCTTAAAAATTTCAATCTGTTTTCAATCAGAAATTGAAGAAATACCAGTTCACACAAAATAAATTTATTCTGATAGTAAATCTGGAGGAAATAAAGAAAACCAATCCTTTTGCCATTTTCTTTGAGAGGTGATGTCTTCATTTAGATTAAATAACAACAGTCTGTTGTATAATAAATGTTAAAAGCAATTGTGCTAAACTTTGAGACTTACATGATATGTGAGCAAGCCTTCCTATTATTTACTTGCATTTTGCTTGTTTCAAGCTTACATTTTCTGTCATTAAAAAATCAAAACCAAAACAACCTCCTATCAAACCTGCAGATTCATCAGGTGAATACAAAATTAATTACTTCCTAGGGATAAACTGTTAGTCTAATATTTCCCAGCTATTTTAAGTCAACTTTTTATAACTATATATACACATTTTCATTAATCGTTCTTACTTTTTTGTTTGTTTTGAACCACATGCTAGCATCTATATAATCTTATTAGTTCAGAACTTTGATGATCATGGTTCTACTCTGGAAAACTCCTCCAGAAAGTTGCTGTCTCACACTCTTTAGTCTGTATTTTGATCTAAATTTTACATCCTCAACTACTTGCTCTGATGTATAGATTTAAACATATTTACCTTGGCCTCAAGATACTTCTACAAGGTAACCCATGACAGCTACAGATTAACAGAGTATAACTGGGTGATATGACAATGATAACTGATAGGCATCCCATCCCATACTGAATTAAGAGCATATATCTACCCAATAACAAAAAAAAAAGCAAGTCTTTGTGCCAGAGATTTTCTTTATAAAACCATTGTGAAAATGAAAGGAAATTGATATTTTTTTAAGTTAAAAAAACTCTTTAAAAGTTTTAAAAGTTCAGTTGTTTCTTATAATAACTAGTAGAAATCCACAAAAGAGAAGATTAGACAGAAAGATGATACAAAAGGGTAAACCAACCAAGTATGTAAGCAGAAGGAGAAAGTAATATGATTATATAGGATTGTACAGTTATTTTTCTTGCTAAAAGAGTATGATTTCATAACAGAGAAGAAATAGCCTTTTTTGGCTTGTCCTAGCTGTTGCATACTCAATAGTAAAAATTAAGCTGGAGGAAAGGAAGCAATGAACTAGCAGGAAATGAATTTTAAGTCCTTTCTACTTTAACTTGGCTCACACACTGGAAGTTACAGCCCACAGATAAAGCTATTATAAAAGTTCTCAACTGGAGTAGTTGTATTTATTTTCATTAGTCCTACTTTGGGCCCAGGTTCAAAATAAAAGAGGCACATCAGTTTGAATGTTAAACTTAATTTTAAAAAAAAATCAATTTCTTTTATGCTTATTTTAGGTGAAAAGAACTGAAAACCATGATGAATAAAGTACAAATACTTGTTAATAAACTCTAATACATGAAACTCAGTTCAAAATATGCGTGCTTTTACCCTAACACTTTCTCTGCATTGACAGGGTGTCAGAAGAACAGTTGTCACAGATTTCCTTAAGTTCTTGTATTTCTGAAAGCACATATAATATCTGATGATGTATCACACATTAAAAGCAAATCTCTGCCTGAATTCATACATCCAGTCCATAGAAAGTGAACTAAGTATCAATGATAAATTTATTTAAAATGCTGCAAAAGTTAAATAAAACCTTAGTGACAAAAGTGAGCCAAACCTGTACTAGTAACACTTCATTATTTATTAACAAAGGGACAGCTAATAAAAATAATTAGTCTTAAAATTCATAAGCCTGAGGAAGGAACGTTTCCCTTGACTTTTAACAAACTCTTCACACAAAGAAGTTTTTTTAGGAGTTAAATCTAATTTTGAATTATCAACTAGAAGGCAGAGTAAGACCATAACAAGTAGATTGCTATGGGAAGAACAATAAAAAGATTTAGTGAGAAAAAAAATTGCATTGTTTATCTCAGAAACATTCTAATAACTCAGGCAATTTTTAAAAATATATATTTTAAATTAATGATTTTTAAAACTAAGTAGGGTAATGAGATTCATAACTAAGCTCAAATTCATTAGAATATGTTGAAATATAATTTTTAAGCATAAATGGTCTTGAATAAATAAAAATGAGTAAAAAAAATAGATATAAGCTATAAATTACTTGATTATTCTAATAATGATAACAAAGCATCTTTAGGAATCTCTTATTCCATGTAATTTGAATACTCCTGTATCTGTAATTTTCCTTAGAAAAAGCCTTTCAAACAGGAAATTTTTATTAACTTAAATTCAAAGCTTGGGGACTGCTGTCCAGAAAAATTTAAATATGCCTAGATAAATATAGATATAGTTGGTGAAACTCAGTTACTGAAAGCTAACATATTAAATAGGCATGCCTATAACATATGTCTGATAGGCCTTTCTACCATGTCACAGCTATAATGTTTTGAGATTTTAGGTGGCCTAGATGTCTATTTTTATGTAACTGACCCATTACTATGAGTAGAAGACATGAGTTCATTTTAATAAATGCTAAATTTCATTAATTCAGGAATAATATTTTGTATCATGTTT
>WEIU01012181.1:2982-14420 GCA_013389925.1 Aegithalos caudatus
AAACACCTAGTTAGGAAATATTCACACCCTTCTCTCCCTGTCTATTGTAATAAAATCTGAGGGTATTAGTCACCTTTTGATTAGTTAATACTCTTACCTGTTCCAATATCTGATCAAAAGTTGAGAAAAGGAACTTTATGTTATTCTTTAATTTCGAGGGACAGATAATGGACCAGAAGTGTCCACTAACAGACTTACAGTTAAAAATCAAAGCAAAGTGCTTATCACATTCAGTGAAACATAAGTCCTCTGTGTCACTGATCACACCACTGTGCTGGTGCACAGGCTGAAATTCCTGTTAGAGAAGATCCAACCACCTCAAAGGGATAAAGTCATGAAACTAGGACAATGTTTATAAATAGCACAGATTTGTTGTTTGCATACATGGCTGAATCTGTGTGACACTATCATATGTCCATGATAGTGCTTGCTTCTCCTGTCTTGCTTTGTTTATATCACTTCCCAATGGTGTTCTAATTTTCCAGCCTTGAGTGCTGAGGTGTCTCCACGTAATTAATGAAATATGCTAAAAATTTCCAAATCTCCTTAAGTAAATAACCCTATCACGGATTCAATTCTCTCTCCCTTGATTCTACTAGAAGCAGATTTTTACTCTGACAGAGTAAGCATTTTCTTTATCAGAAAGCATATTAGTGTGGATATGTCTCAGCATAATGTGCACCAGCATCTGAGATGATGACTAATTTGTTCTGCTATTAAGTGAAAAATAAGTTTATTTCAGTACATAGATATGGAACATCAGTTTCTTAGGAACTACTTGTTGTCATATCCTAAGTCTGTGAAAATCTGGGAGCCTTTAGTGCATAAAATTATATTTAGGGGAAAGACTGGGCTTCACATAGAGAAGATGAAGTTTTGATAAACAGGAATTCTGCAAGAACATTTTAAGAGTTCGGTACTATAAACTCACTTAAGTTTTATAGTTTGTACTTTTGCCTTTTCTCTTCTCACTCTGGTATACAGAGGTAATGGAATTGGACGATGAGAGACAGTGCTTGTTTGTGAAGTTGTTTTGATTAAAGCACACAGAATATGGAATACTTAAAATTGGCAGAGTGTCTTAAGGTCATCTCTCATCATTAGTTGCAACTCTCCTGCCATGGGCATCAACATATTCCATCAGGACTTAAAGCCCCATTCAACCTGGCCTTGAACATTTTCAGACATCCACAACCTCTCTGGGTAACAAGTGCCTCACCACCCCCACAGTAACAAATTTCTTCCTAGTATCTATTCTAAGCCTGCTTTCACTTTGAAACCATTTCCACTTATATTGTCACTCCATGAATTTCTAAAAGATCTTATCGTGTCCTCTTAGAATGCCATCAGATAAAGGAGGACTAGTTGGGAATGTGAAGACTGGGGGCAGTCTTGGCCACAAGTGACCATGAGATGGTGACATTTAGAATCCTGTGTGGAGAGAACAGGGCAATAAATATGAGTCTTTCCTGGACTTAAGGAAAGATAACTTTGGCTACCTAAAGGACCTGTTCAGAGGAATCCCATGAGTAAGGTGTCTAGAATGTAGGGGGATACAAGAGATCTGGTTATGTCCTGGTTTAGGGAAAATTTGGGAGAAAACTCCCAAATATGATCCCTCTGGGAAGCAAACCCAAACTGCCCCTCCCCAGACTGGTCCGGAAAAGAATTTCCTTGGAGTAAAATGGAAAAAAAATGTTTATTTAACAAGCAAAGTGTTCACAAGCATAAAAAATGAATAGCGTGAAACAACAAAACTTCTTGCCATTCTGAAGAGAGATGGCAAAATTCAGAAAATCCTTGCTGTGGGTGTAGCTCAGCTTGCCCAGTCTCTCATCAGTCCTTCTGGTACTGGAAAATGCTTTCCTGGGCCCCAGTGGGACAAAGGTGTCAGCTCTGTTTTCTGGGTTTTCAGTTCAGAACAGCTTTAAACAGGTCCAAGGAAAAGAAGAAAAGCAGTCCATGGACCTTCTCTTCCTCAGCTAGCTAAAAACTAACTAAAAAGCAAAGAGCTCTCTCTTGCTGTCTGTCCGTAGACAACAAAGTCCAGGAGCAGAAGGCAGAGCAGTGAGTGCAGTGTCTGAAAACAAACTGTGCTTCTTCTTTCCCCTCCTTTGCTCTCAGAACGAGTCTGAAATGTGTTATCAGTAACACACCATGCAAGAAAGGCAGGAGACCTGGGTGGATGAGCAAGAAGCTTCTGGCAAAAACAGAAAAAGGAAGTTTATGAAGCATGGAAACAGGAAGGAGGGTCTTTTGAAGGAACAAAGAAACATTGCCAAAGTATACAGAGAGAGAGCTAAGGTCCTTTTGGAATTAAATCTCACAAAGGATATCAAGAAGAACAAGAAAAGGCTTCTTCAAATACACTGGAAGCAAGACTAGAAAAATATGGGTCCACTGCTGCATTGCATGGGTTTCCTAGTGTTGGAAAAAGGTGGAGTTACTGAATGCCTTCTTTGTATCCATCTTATATTGAGAGGGTAGAGCCAGACACTTTTCAATGGTGCTCTGTAAAAGGAAAGGTGGGGGGGTGGATGATCTCCAGAGTACACTTCCAACCCAAACTGTTACCATTCAGTGGTTCTGTGATTCTGTCATCTTTCAGATGCACTTGGACACGTATATGAACAGCAGTGCCCATTACATCTTCCAGTCTAATATTCAATGGACACATTAAATAATAAGCCACTAAATGAAAGGCTCAACAGAAAGTCTGCACTAATAACCTCTAGTAGCCTGGAATAACAGGACCAAAGGGGATGTTGAAGTTGTGTCAGGGAAGGTTAATATTTGATATTAGGCAAAGACAGGTGGTTGGGCACTGGAGCAGGCTCCCCAGGGAAGTTATCACAGCACCAAGTCTGACGGAGCTCAAGAAGTGTTTGGACAAAATTCTCAGGCTGATGTGGTGGTGAGGTCCTGTGCAGGGCCAGGAGTTGGACTTGATGACCCTTGTGGGACCCTTGCAAGTCAGGATGTTCTATGATTTTTCTGAGACTGTAAAGCCTGCAGAGTTGTGTTAATTATATACTGGTTTCAACACCAATGTATATTTAGGCTGCTGCAGAAGATGCTACTGTGCTGCTTCTGCTGCTGTTTAAGCTGCAGCTTTCACTGCAGTTTACCTTCCCAAGAAAGTCCATGACCACGATAGAGGACTTAGGTCCAGAAACCTTGCACAACCTAAATGAGTAAGTGGAGTTCCACTGGATAGGATTCAAGGTAACAGATCCCACACAATGTTTTTCAAATGCTGGATTCATCTGCCAGACAGGATGCCCATGTTTCCACTTGGGACCTACAGATAGTGTTACTGGGTCCTGAAGCTCATTAAGACACGTTCATCATAACTGTTATTCCTACCAGAGACAAGGTGCTACACATCCAGGAATCTCAGACAGCATAGGCAGTTCTTTTCAATTCAGAGACACAGAATTTATAGTCAGAAAAAGAACTCATGATATACTTGGTTAGGGGAAGTGTGATTTAAAGAATTAGAGTCCCACTGCAATGTTAATTAGTCTGCTTCCCTCTCATTTTCCTCTGCAGTTCTTATTGGAAACAATAAGATCAGCCAGCACATGAAAATTTTTTGACCTCCTACTCCTAGATTTCTTAGTGCAGCCTTTCTCCAATTACTGTAAACTAAGTCCTTAGCAGAAAATTGGAAATATTAGAAATAATATCAATTTTGCATTTCATCAGGTTACAAAAATGTTTTCCAGTTATACTCTGTAAGAAGGAAAAGCATGTTTTTGTCATTGTCATTTGTCATTCAATTAAACCGTTATCTAGAGTCAGTTTTTGATGTTATAAACTTCATGTTTTTCCTTTAATGAAAATATGTCTAATGCATTGAAAAAAGGCTAAAGAGCTTTCTAGTTAAAATGTATATTTATTACTTCATGTCTTACTTGAACCCAACAGTTAACCCTTATTTCATCTGCAATCTACCTGAATATCCAATCAATATTTCCAAGACAGTGTAATTTCTATGGTATTTAATATCATAGACAAAGTTAACACTCTTTAAATGCTTTTCTTTTCCTAGCAGAATATTTTAGGACCTTGTAAAACTATGGCATGCCAAAAGACATGCTCATATTGAAGTTTTTTGTGATCTCCTACCTTTACTAAAATTCATATTTCATCTAGATTTTATCTTCCATAACTACTAATATGCTAAGGAAAAAGATTGTTTAAGGAAGACCAAGGGGTGGTATTTGGAAACTAAGCACAACTGATTGTATGTTTACATTATTGAAATTTGAAAGTGTATATATACACATATAAGAAGACCTAGAAATACATATATAAATGGTCCATTAGAGAATCTGCATACACACAAGTTTAGTTAAAAGCCAATGCAATTTCACATAGATTAAAACATGTAAATGTTTCAACAGCACAGTAATATTTTCTAAGCCAAGTTTTAAATAAACAGGACGTGCTATGAGACTGTCATACATGTGTTCATGGCAGAAGGACTAGGGCTATAGGAATATAAATAGGAAAGCAAATGGTCTCTGTAGGACATTAGTTGCTAGTCTGCTGTTTTAAACTTTTCCCAGCTACTTTGAATACAGAGTTAACCATTGTCCTGTTTAGTTTTTCAGTGTTGCTAGGGTAACAACTCTGCTAGAATTAAAGTACAGCATGATGTTGTCACATTCTCAGGTACAGAGTTAATGCTGAATATTCATCCACAGGAGATACTGACAGAGGAGCAGATACAGTAAAACCAGACTCAAGCATAATAAAAGAAATAATTCTTTTCTCTGTGGCAGAATAGCACAGAACTGCTTCAGACAGAAGTCCCAGGAGCACAGGGCTTATTGGGATAAACCAGGAATTTCAGGCTAACCTGAAGCACTTGACATTTTGTGTGGAGCTGCATTGTGACCCCTATCCACTGGTTTCCTTCACATCAAAACAAAGATTTGAGGGTGCAGGGTTTGGAAACATACCCAGACCCAAGTCCTCACCTGAATCTCAGTACAGAAATCTACTGCAGATAAAACACACGCATGAAGAATGATTTGACAACTACTGCTGGGCACTTCACATTTCACTCTGACTGCAGGGCATTTGACACTTAAGAGTCAGCATCTTTCAAAGGAATATCNTTTATATTATTTATGTTACATTCTTCCAGCTTCCCTAACAAAGGAAATATTCCAGACAAACAACCACAGCAATGAATATTTTGAGAAGAAAATTAACAGAGGCCATGATGTTCTATTTCTCATTTACTTTCTTGTAATTATCTGAAATCTAAGTGATTGAATTTTCTAAATTATCATGGAGAGACCTCCTTTCAGACATTTTCAGAAAATTTGAGATATATATGTATTTCACAAGAATGATGGTAGCTTATGTTCTTTAAGCTTTTCACCATGATTTCAAAACACTAAAAAGTGTTTCTTTAGATCCAGTACCAAGGATGGTGTTATTACAGAAACTTGTATGAAACAAACCATATATGCAAGACATAGCATAATGAACTGATTTTCAAAATAATGACACTTCTCACTGCAAAACTGCTAGACGAGTGGGGAGGAAGTGAAGCATGTATACAAATAATTTAGCTGTCAAAGTGTAGGACTTTGGATGAGGGACTGTGCATCAGTAGCAGTCTTCACAACCCCCAAATTTACTTCTTTTTATGGTAACTTCTTCTTATGGTAACTTCTTTTTATGGTCTTATAGCCCTCTTTAAGTGTGAAAAAAAACAGTGTTTAGTTAATTTATTCACATAATAAGGGGCATGAGCAATATGGAAAAACAGCTTACTGCAAATATTGAATTTGAAATGGATTCACATTTAATTTAGTATGTGTACTTCCAGGAATCACACCTTGTCCCCTAAGAATTCCTCTCCTATGCTTTTAAATTCAAGTCAGACATATCTAAATGTCAATGGCTTGCCTAAGACCCAAAATGGCAGCTCTAGAAGAAGACACATGAAGTTTTCATTCATATTATTTCCCAGATATAGTCAGCATTTCACAGACTAATCATAGCCCATGAGTTTGAACTGCTATTCCAGTAAAGCCACTGTAAATCTTCTTGATCCACTTTGCAAAGTTAATGATTTCCCATAGAGTTCACTGATTATTAGGTAATATTTACAGAGAAATAACAAAAACATTTTATAAAAACAAAGTAATTGCGACTTTTTTAAAATTTCAAATTACAATAACAACAACAAAAACACACAAAAACACAACTCCCCCCAACACCCCAGCATCAACAACTCTTTATTTTCTTCTTTTTTTCCTTCTCCTTTTCTTTTTTACAGCAAAATATCTGAACTGTGTAGAGTACTTTGGCCACTGTTGATGCACAAGTTCTGATGTACTTGAGAAGTGGCTTACTGGAAGGTTTACATAACATAAAGGGTATGCAAAGGGTAGTCTATAAATAATATTAAATAGTAATCTGTTTTTCCCCACCTCCCTTTCAGTGAAATGTTGTCAGAATTCGAATAATAAATCTGGAAATGGAAAACTGTGTTGGTATCTGAAAACCCACTGATACATTTTTGAGTCTACAGACAGTATATTTTCTGAGCCAGAAAGATATTGCCTATTTTGAAGTGAAATGCTGAATAATATAAGGAAGCTATATCATTCAAGTGACATGAAATAAATCTCATTAACATAGACTCAACAGTAATTTAATGAAGATGGTGTGTTTTAGCATAGTAAGATTAATTAAATGAAAATCAAAGGAAAATATGTGCTTTTATATCTGCAAAGAACAACTGCAAAAGATAAAGTATCTAAATTAAAGAAACCAAGTCACAGTTATGACCTTGTACAACATTCACATGAAATTTATACCTAAATTACTTGTTTTGAGTCTTTTGCTTACCACTTACACCAACGGTTCCATATGTCAATAGAAATAAAACTGAATATGGTCAGTCAATTAAATTTAAGGATCACAAGCTGTAACTCTGTATTACTTGGTTAAAAAAAAAAAATTAAAAATTTCTAAATTCTAGTCCATAAATTGTCATTAATACCAGACACTGAATGCTGTCTATTGTAAAGAAACCTCAGTTCTAAAGCAAGACTCAGAACATGAATACATAAAATTCAGCCATAAATCTCAGGGATTCCAAGTAAATGGAAAATAAAAAGAGTGAATGAGACGCATGGATTGTTTTCCTTTTTTCCAAGGATCTGGTTTAAACTCCGAAATGTAAGTGTGCACAGAATGGAAATGGTCCAAATCACGGTCTTTGGCTGTACCAGAAAATAAGCCCAGTAACCACTTCAATGGCTAACTGATGAAGGGAGTACTGTCTTTTCTGGGTGAATTGCTGTCTATGTTTTCTGGTTTAAAAGACACCTTATTGTGTTATGGAGATGAACACCAATTTCACATCCAAGAAATAGCAGTAGAAATGCATTTTAACAAGGTAAAAAGATAATTTTGGGATAGAAGAGCTATTGGCAAAGCTGAGTTTTAAGAATGGTGGTTCTTCTACGATAGAGGCAGTAATTCTTCCTTAGGTAGGTAGTAATTATACCACACATAAAAGGACTGCCTTCAAAGACAGAAAACAAACAAGAGATAGCAAAGATTTTTCTCCTTATGTCATCCAGAAACATTCAGGAACACAACTTTATTGTCTACTGACCATTAAAAACACTGATACAGACCAAGCTTCCAGTCCACTTTTTCATAAAATCAATGCACCCTGAATTTGAAGGCTTTCTTTTTCATCTGGAATTTAGATCCAGTGTTTTCTTGGGAAGTGAGTGTTTTCTCTCCTTGAAAACTTGGTATGCAACACATAGGCAGAGTGAGGGAAGTAAAAGGAGGATTTTAGAAAGTTTTCATAAGGTTTGAGCAGTGCAGACACGATGAATTTCCTCTATATTTTTCTGCAAGTAGAATATTTCTGTGCCAATTTGATTCACACAGATACAAATTTAGGCAAATGTAAGTAAAGAATCATTACAAATTACAATTTTTTTTACCTCTTAGTGGGCATGTCAGCTCACATAGGCAAATACTCTTTAATATCCACAAAACATGTAATGAAAATTAATCACTTATAATAGAGTAAGCAAGGAACAAAGTTTATAATTTTTAAAATATAATGCAAATGCTTTTCTTCTTCAACATTGACACAGTTCATTCATGATAGTTCATGTGTTCAATCATGTTCTCCCCACTCACTTTTTCCTTTTAAAGAACTACAGTAGTTTGAATTTTCTCACTAGTATAGTGTAACTTGCAATTTTTGTTTAGTAATTTCCTATTAAAAATCTATGTATGGTTCCAGCAGATATCTGCTCAATGCAGAGTTAAAGCAAATAACCATACCTGAAGAATTTTTTCCTTCAGACTTCTGTCCTCCACATTAAAACATGCTGAGGTTGATAGTAATTGAAATCTACTGTATAATATCATAATGCCATAGAAAAAGAGATGAGATTGTATTTTGCAAACAAAAATGGCAGCGAAATGAGTCTCACTATTAGTGGTCATGTCATGGCCTACAAAATGGTTTGAAAAACGTCATGATATGGCAACATGATAAACAACACAGATTAAAGCCACTGAATCCATGTGTAGCAAACTCACTAGCTGTCATTAAAGAAGAATTCAGTTGAACTTTCAGTGCTATTATGGAAAAAGAAAATTCCTTTTCCTTCAGTTGGGAGAACACAGGTTTATCTTTTTCCTTCTCTCTTTTTTTTCCCCGTGTGGGAGACTTTTAGGCCCCCACAGGTGAGAGATCTCTCCCTGGGAGGGAGAGCGGAGCTTAAATACTTACTGCGAAGTTAACCCCCACTAGTTACCACTAAACTTCCTGGTTTTTCCCTATGGGTCCGTTTTTCCATATTCCCATTGGTCCATTTTGGATCCCTCATCCCATTGGTTACTTTCTCAATCCTTTCCCTGATTGGTCCAAATTGTAAACCCCGCCCCCTGAGTTATGTATTTAATCTGGGTGTCTGAGGACCTCGGGGTCCTTAAGTCGTCGGTACCTGGGGAATGAAGACCTCTGGAAGATCACTGTCTCCTGCCTCTTCCTGCACCGCTTGGGGAAGAAGCTCGCCAGAGGAGCTGCTAGGAGAGCTGTTTTCACAGTTCACCTCTCTGAAATCACTGGGCTGCACAGCTGGCTTGCCTTCACAGCCATCACAACTGAGCTAAATCACAGAGAGTGCCTGTGTGCCCAGAGACCCAAAGCATCCTTTTAAGGGTGGCTCTCCAAGGAAGGTCACAGCATCCTGAAGGCATCGTCTGCCCTTCAGTGGCGGTCGGCAGCACCCCTGGTTGCCACATTTTGTAGTTTTGGCTTTTCATGAGTTTGCTTTAACAATCTTATCAGAAAACACCAGTCATTTAATTTATTTAAAATCTACTGAAGCAAAGTAACTGATCATTGATTAGAACCATATAACACAGTGAGCTGAAAATCAAGAAGGTGTATATCTGAATTATTCTTATTTATTTAGATATCATCTGTTTGTCAGTTTTCTGATGGAATAGTTTTTAAAATGTTCCTACTCCACAGAAATGCAAGTTAACCACTTTCAATATCTCATATTATTTCTTGCACTTCTTATAACTACACAGCTGAGTTTCAACTCTGATACTATTTCCCTTTCAGATGTAGCATGCTGCTGGATAAAATTCACAGGCTACTATACATGTGTGTGTATATATATATATGTATGTATATATAACCTGGATTGGTCCATATCTTTAAATAATTCTATATTTGTAACAACAATAATGATAATAATCATTGTAAGGACTTTGATAGAAGCAGAGTTATCTCAACATAATAGGACAAATCTAGTACAGAGAAAGTAAGTCAAAAAGAACCCTCAGCTGGTTGTAGCTGTGAATCCATCCAGGAGTCCTGAAAATACTTTTAGAAAGGAATGTTTGTGTAATTTAACACACTATCTTAATCCTGTGCTTCTTTCTTATTTAACTGGAAAATATGGAAATGCTATCAGCACAACTATTTTCACCACTTGATCAAAAATTGGTGAACAGTACAATTAAATAAGAAACAATGAGTTCTTTGTGCTACCATACAAATAAAATATGTAGTGGGTATTAAATTGGAGATTAAAAAATACCCAGCAATATACACATTGCTCTGTCAGAACACATTTAAGACTCATTATAAGCTCTAAGTTCTTCCTCTCATTCAATGCAAAATATCCAAATCTACTGTAGCTTGGGTATACTGTGCCTAGTTTACCTGTTCCCATCATGATGCATACATGGCACTTGTTCAGTTTCATTTGGGTTTGTCAATTGCAATACACTTACTGAACACCAACCCGTGTTAGATTGCATTCTCTGCTCTTCATTTTTATTTTCATTAGTGTTAGAAATGTACTAGTTAAGGTTATTTTGTGCTGCTGTTGCAAATTAATTTTTCATGTTTCTTATTTATAGAGATTTTCAAAATTGTATTTTATTTTTAACATTACAACTTCTTTGAGATTGGATATTATTTTGTTTACATGTGGTATTAATCTGTTTAAACATGTTGTTATATATGTTGTCTAAGAAAGGTTGTCAGTAATAGACAAATGCAAAAATAATGTGCATGATGTAGGGGGTCAGACAGGGTGATTTCAAAATCAGATATTGGACATAAATTACTAGCAAAAAGACAAATGAGGGGAAAGAAAATATAAGTAATTCCCTTAAAAATGTTCCCCTTTTGAAATGATTTATAGTATTAAGTTGGATATTCAATGATCCTTGTTACTGAAATTTGAGCTCCAAGCATATTTTGTTTTGTGGTTAGGCAGACAAGATTGCTAAGTTATTAAGACAAGCACAAGGTTATAAAGCAATTATAGGAAAAAGCTGTATTGTCCTACTTCTGAAAATTAAACTTCTGATTAGTTTAATCATCCATTTCTGTTGATGAGATATCCTTAACCTTTTACTACAATAAATGTGCACTTATACACCCACTCACATGAGTAAGCAGTTCAGAAATAGAAAATGCAAAGAAAGGTAAAAGAGGATAAGAAGGAACAAAGAGCTTTTATTCGTCATGTTACCTAGTAGATAACATTTTCTTTCTTTGCCACATCAGAGGGAACTGGGGTTGACAGCTGCTCTTGTGATGTATTCTCTGTTTCAAATCAATTCATAGTTGTCCTAATGAGAAGAATGGTTGCTTGACACATGAAAAATCTTGGCTCAAAGACGCATCAGTGTTACTGATTTGCTAGATTAACATATCGGGATGGAAAGAAGGATGAACATAAATGAAAAAGAGTCCCAGGAGTAACACTCAAGAAAACCTGCTTTACACAATTTTATGACTACAGTCCTAACAGATGCTTTTTTAATTTATCCCATGTGCAACTTTCCACTGATATTATTAATGTGTTTGTTATTATCAATATTTTCAGTTGATATTAATA
>WEIU01012182.1:0-104162 GCA_013389925.1 Aegithalos caudatus
AAGCTGAAATCTCCAGGTTGAAGATTGGAAGCCCTTTGCAGTGATTCAAGTTCATAGTGGTGCTTCCTCTTTTCGACCTGAATTTCTGAGTTGTCATTTAATTTTCTGTATTTTTTATGGGAAATGTTGAGATTTTAGGCTAGCAGTCTAATTGCACACCCCTTGATTTTCAGGGTGATGTGTCTGCAAACACCTCTTTGAATCGAGCACTCAGACGAATCTTTTCCTGAGCTTGGTGGGTTTTTTTCTTTCCTTTCCTTTTCCCTTAGCTATTGCTAGAGTGTCACAGTAAAAATTGAATAGATGCTGCTGTTCACTCCTAACCTGTTATGGTTTTTATTTTTCTTCTGCAAGGCTGGGCAAGGTTGATGTCGATGCAAATTCATTCACATCTGAGGAGTTGAAAAAGGCCTTGGCTAAAATGAAGGAAAGTGAGAAGGCAGAAAGGAAGGTGAGTTTCTAAAGCAATGCACAGTGCAGGTATGTGATCACACGTTGTTACACACTGTAGAAATACAACAGTTAAAATGATTGCTTGGAAAACACTGTGCAAACTGATCTTGTGGTGAATATGGACCTAATATACCTTTGCCAGCCCATTAGTGATATTTTTCCCTGACTGTTCTGTATGAGTTTATGATTCTGTGAATGGTTTTGGTTGGAAAGGACTGTAAACCTCATCCAATTCCACCCTGTGCCATGGGCAGGGACACCTTTCACTATTGCAGGCCGCTCTGAGCCCTGTCCAACCTGGCCTTGGACACTTCCAGGGCTGGGGCAACCACAGCTTCTCTGGACAACCTAATTTATCTGTTCCACTGCTGCTCAATTCATAAAAATGTCTGCAGACTCCAAAGGGAACTGGATTGCAGCTGACAGTATTTACAGAGGGAGTTACCTTCCCTTTCACTATTCCTTGGTTTTTGTTTCCAACCTCGTGCCTTGGATAGCAAAACCCAAATGACCATGGTGAAGCAGGGGCTGAAGTTTCTTTTCACAAGCTCCAAGTTGCCCATTTAGTTACAAACAATCCTTAACCCGAAGTAAATAGGTGGGATGATGTGTGACTCACATCAGGTGCATCACTGCCTCTTTCCCTTCTCCCCCTCAGCCGCATATCTTTAACTCTTGCTCCTCCTGCTGCCTTGGTGTTGGCTCACTCAAACGAAAACTGAAAGAGAAGTCAAGACTCTAAAATTTTGGTATCACAGAAAGGCTTTTTTCCCACCTGTATGGCAGCAGGGCATGATTTCATTTGCTGGGAGATTATTTCCATAGCAGCTGCTGATTGATTGCAGGGCTGCTGGAAAGGGCTGCTGGAAATGAGGATCATTGAAATGCAAAAATTAGTGATACTCTATTAGGTGAAAATAAGCCATATTTTAAAACCTCCGTTAGAATAGCTTTTGTCCCAGCAACTGGGCTAAAAGCAGCTACCTCTAATGGACCTAAAGTATTCCATTTTCAGTCACTCCTGCAGAGAGCAAATCCATCGCTGAAGGCTCTTTGTCAGAGGAAATGGAGTTACACTGAGCCCCTCTGTGCTCCAACACAGGCAGCTCAGGGTGCTGGGGGTGGGGATGGGCTGGGATGGGATTAATTACCTGTGGTAATTAATCATTCCATTGACACAGCTTTCACCTCCATTGCTCACTTGCTTTTCCCGTGATGGCTCTAGCCCTTAGCTTCTGTTCCCTCATGGGGAGCAGGACAGGAAACCCTCCAGCTGGGACTCACTCTGCATACAAACACATCTTGGTATTTGTGACAAATCCCTTTAAAAAGGGGCTTTCTTCCTTTCTCCTGTCCTTGGGGAAGCCCAGCTCCAGCCTGGCCTCTCTGCTGCTTCTGTCCCCTGCAGCGGCAAGCTCTGTCCACAGTGCCACCAGTACTGATGTTCCTGCACCTCTGGGGCTCTCAGATATCTGACAGATCCTTTCCTCCTCACCACATGTTTTGTGTCAGCTCTCTTGGTTCAGGGCAGCCCTTGGGGTGCTATTATTGTGAGGGAGATGAGCTGTGCTGAGGACAGGCTGTCTGCTGGCCAAGCCCTGTGGCACTTCAGCTGCCCCCAGCTTATCACTGCTCCTCCTGCTTCCCTTTCTGACAGCTTCTGTCCCCACACCTCTCCCTGGGAGATAGAGCCATCCTGGAATGTGTTCAGTGCTTGGAATGGTGAAAGCATCTTTGTCTGTGTCTGAGATCTCCTTGGAGTCGCTGGGCTGGATGGGACCCCTGGAGGTCTCCAGCTTCATGTCCAGTTCCAGAGAGGTTCAGCTGTAGGATCAGGGAGGTGGCTCAGGGCTTTTTTCAGGCAGGTTTTGAGAACATCCACTTGAAGGCAAAGAGAGAGCAGCAGTACTGCTGCCTGTGGGCTTGATGTTAAGCTGGAAGGAAATGGGTTGTAGAAATGGTGCACAAATGATCTCTAGATGTAGAAATGGTGTACAAAGCCCTACTGCTTCCTTGTGCGTGGGTATCTCAGAGGTAATTGGGTTCCTGGGCTTCTCAGAGGACCCTCCAACCCTGCCCCTGCACCTCTGATGCACAGCAATAAATCCATTGGCACAGACAGCCAGGTTCCCTTTGTAGGTCAGTTCCTTTCTGTGTCTGTCTTCTCTCTCTTCATCTCCTATCTTCACATCTTGTTTCTTTTTTCTGTTTCCAAGGCCCAAGAGGAAGAGGTGAGGAAGAAGTTCCGGCCCATAGAGCAGCTGAAGGAGGAGTTTGAAAAGCTGAACATGAAGATTGAAACAGATTATGAAATTATGGTTAAATTAATCAGCAAATTCAACAGCTCTGCCTCCACGCTGGATGAAAAAGTAGCGGCGCTTTATGATCTCGAATATTATGTTCACCAGGTAACAAGAATGCCTCAGTAACTACCATGTAAAATCCAGGGTATACGGTGTCATAAACGGGGTTTTATTTTTCTTATCGGTATCAGGTAATACAAATTGCTTAATTACCATAATCCTGGGACAATAACAGACAGCAGAGGACTAGTGCAGGCTTATTTTATATCCAGGTTGGAATTAATCATCGCTTGTGCCAGGAGCCAGCAGTATCCTAGCAGTTGCCTGATTTGTTGTCTGTTCTCAGGCTGGTTTCCTTATCCTCTCTTTTTCCTCTTTTATCTGCTTAATGTTACAAAATGGGGTTTTAGCTGCCGTTTTTGGGTAAGTAGAGTGGTGGCTGCTAAGAAAATAATTATTTTCTCTCTGCTTCCATGGAAAGCTGCCGTGGTTGAGGATAGGTGCCCTTATATCAGTTCACAGAGAATGTCTTTGTACCAGGGAAGGTGACAGCCACCCAAAAGCCTCTATTTTGTCTTGGTGTGAGTAAGCAGTGGCATGTAGAGCCTCACCACGCTAATTAGCTCTGTGTGAGGGTGAACATATTTCCTGGCATCTCGCTTCCTCGGGTTTGTGCTCACACTTTTCCCCCCCTCTCTCTGATCTCCCTTGCTCTGCTTTCAACTCACACATTCCTACCTCCCCTTGGATGCAGCTGCACAGAGGCACAGAGCTCTGCTCCCCTGGGCTTGGTGCCTGCCTTGGTGCCAACCTCTGGGAGCGGGTGTGGGCATCCAGCCTCTGCTCTGCCATGTGGGAAGGGACTTAGCTTCTCCCTCCCCAGTGACTGGGAGAGTCTGGAGTGCACTGGGACAGTTTCCAGTGACACTTTGTCATTTCAGAGGGTGAATGGGACAACTCTTAGGAAGTGCCAGTGCCCTTTTACTGGAACAGCACTTGTTGAACCAAATGTGGTATTTTGGGGGCAGGTAGCTGATGTGTTGATGCTGTGAGAGAGGGAGTCCACGTGCCAGCTGACAAAAGTGCTATTTCCAGGGCTCTTTGTCTTCAATTTCCACTCTGAATCGCTGTTGTGGGCATGCAGAGGCTTCCTTGCTGTTTGTTCTCCCTGCTTTTGTGTCACTGAAGGCATCTTTGTGACTCAGAGAATAACTGTGAACAATGGGCACCCAGAGAGCTTCATATTTGTACTCAGGGCTAATCTTGCCTGATTAAGGGTGCCAGAGCATCAGGCCAGTGCTAAAAAGCAACTCCCAAATGCCCTGGGATGCTTTGGATTCCAGCATAACGGTCTGGGCTATTCCAGCAGAAAATCCTTGCAGCACAGGATGGGGCAAAAAATTTCAGAATGGCAGAGGAGCAGGGACTGGAGCATCAAAGGGAAGCACATGCAGCATCAAAGGGGTCAGAGAGGGGGAATGGCAGGAGGCTGGCGGGAGCACAGAGGCTCTTTGTGCGCCGATCACAGCGCTGCTCTGTGCCTGCGCTGTCGGGGCAGATGGCTGGGCAGCACCTTCTCGTCAGGCAGGAAGCTGATAAGAAATATGACTTGTCTCTAAGCCAGCATGTCTTTTCCTCCTCTTTCTTCTTCCAGTCAGTTGAATGCATCCAGAGTATTATCTCTGTTTGGGACTGACTTTAGCAGCACTGGCTTAATGTAATTACTGAACAGCAGCCAAAGGACGCTTGTGCCGCATAACCCTGGAAGGGCTGAACTGTCAGGACTCCTCTGCAGCGAGTCACAGCTGTGCTGTGCTGTGGGAGCAGGGGATCCTTGCAGGTGTGGGCGGCCCAGGCCACGTGTGGGGCCACTTTGCTGGTCCCACCTTCCCTAGCCTCCATCAGGGCAGTACCGTGCCATGGCTTTTCAGAAGTGTTCAGCTCCTGGCCATCCTGCTGCTGCCTCCGGGGCACGGGATGCCCTGTGGAGCGGAAAATGCCATGCCCTGGAGGGCGTGCAAGCAAAGGCTGCTCCCTGCCCTGTGTGACAGTCAGGAGCCCCCCGGAGCAGTGGGGTGTGGGGCAGCTCGTTTCTCGGAGCGCGCCGTGGGAGCCGTGGCCAGTGCCCAGCCCGGAGAGATGCTCTCTCCTGCTTTTGAAGAGTCAGCCCAAGGGCTCTGCGTTTGCTCATCTTTTGGTTGCCAGCTCTGGTTTGCTTCTCCTCAGCCACAATTCAGCTTGGCATGTTCGGGAGCCCGTCTTGGAGAAGGAGCAGGAGGGCTTGGCTCGCTGGGTTGTCTGTAACGCATAAAACCCAAATGCAAATGTGGAGAGGGCAGAGCGTAACTCATAAACAGCATTCACGGTGCTTGCACAGCAGTGTGCGGAGCCAAGACCCGTTCTCAGGCATTACAGGCTCTTTCTCTCAATTATTTACTCTGCTTATCTTCCTCTCTCCTCTCCTCTGACATGCTACACCATCTCTCTCTGCTAATTTCCTCTCCATCGCGTGCGGTTGACATGCTGCTTTCCCTCGCTCTTGTTTTCTAACATTTTCTCTCTCACCTTCCCTCCCTATTTTCTTTCTCCTTCAATTCCAACCTGCTCCCTGAATAACTGCTGTCATATTTGCTCTTCTCCCATCCCTCCCCTTGCCTGCTTTGCCTGTGTACTTTACTCAAGAGCTTTTTTGATCTTTGGTTTTTCTTCTGTGCTGA
This sequence comes from Aegithalos caudatus, assembly GCA_013389925.1. NCBI lineage: Eukaryota > Metazoa > Chordata > Aves > Passeriformes > Aegithalidae > Aegithalos > Aegithalos caudatus. The sequence goes on from WEIU01012182.1 coordinate 5,474, forward strand.
TTTCAGTGGACTGAAGCGAGGTAGGAGCTGCTGCCTCACAGCATCCGCTGCTCCCCAGAGAGGTTAATACCTTCAAGTTGTTAAGTTTGGGGATTTTGTTGGTTTTAAAATGGTGAGTGAGGGAAGGAGCTCTCATGACAGACTCTGGTTAAAAAAGATAAACACATCTTCAGAATACGCTTTACAGCACAATTTGTATTCTGCAGTTGTGGTGTCTCACTGATGCTGGGGCAGCACAAAGGGCTCTGGTGCTGCTGAGGTTGCAGCAGTGGCTGGTTTTACCACACCAGGTGCTGGATGCAAATTCTTGCCTGTCCATACATTCCCTCTCGTGCAGAAGTCAATGTCCGATTCCAGCACTAAAGCAGTTTTTACAGAGGTTGACTAATAAAAGGACCCACTGGCAGCTGAAATTGGGTTGCTGCATAGATGTCTTTGTAGACAAAGATGGGTCTGCAGAAAAGTGAGAGATCTGGCAGGCCTGGTTTATAGGGGCAGTTAAAAGAACAGCACCTGAAAGGATACAAAAGCTGCTGCAAATCCTGAATCAGCCTCAGCAGACCTGCAGAGAGCAGCTTTGCAGAGGGACAGGTGGGTATTGTCCCGTTGGGGAGCAGAGATGAGTTGGAGCTCCCCAGGTCCTGCTTTGGTTGGTAATGACAGACCTGTAGGACACAAAGCTTCTTCTTTCTCCTGGGTACCTGAAATATCTGACTTAGCGCCAATTTTGATGAAGGTACATGGTTGAGATAAATATAACACTGAGCATGAAGTCATTGACTAGAAGAGTGTCCCACATGCCCTGCATGGCTTGTGGTGTTTGTCCTGTCCCACCCCATCGGGGGGTGAGCTTGCCCTGCTGATATCTCATTTTTATATTCTGTTTCCATCTGCCAACGATTGCTGTTGTCTTTCTGTCTTTCAGGGAGGAGAAATGTCGAATTTCTAAACCTGATTTTTCTGTGCAGGCAGTTCTGAACATTCATCAGATCCCCTTTTAAACTGAAAAAAAAAAAAAAAAATCATTGAATACCAAAATGCATCGATTTGACTTTGGACTGAATTTTGTACTTGAAGTACTTTGTGCTGTTTCTCTAAATTTTGTCTGTGAACACTCAGAGCCTTTTCTGATCTCCTCTCCAAGAGCAGATGCCTGCTGGGACTGTGCCTGGCTAGCCCCTGATCCACTTAGAGCCAGAGGCTGATGAATCCCCACTAATGTGTAAACTTTTCCCTCCTGAGCAGTTAATCCATTACTGTTTGCTAAGAAAAGTCATTGTGGGGCTGCTCCCTGGAGAAGCTCCTGGCTGACCCCTCCAAGCAGGCTTTTTCTTTCCTTGTCCATGGGAAGTTGTTGATGGAACTCATGGAGAACTACCAGAACTGCCCATGCTCCTCACTCCGATGCCACCTGTGCACCCTGTTGGTGCTGACAGGCTCCTATACATCCCTGACTCCTGGTGCTACAATTACAACATCAAGTAATTAACTGCATTTGCAAAACATGCAATTCCCTGGGTTACCAGTAAAGGCCTGCTCAGGGGAGATCAAAGAGCTGGAGTTTTTTGACATCAGCAGCTGTACTGAGTTTTTGACACCACCTGAATTACCCAAATACATGTCAAGAGCAGTTTTGATAGCTATAATCAAGGTATTTGAGTTTCCAGCAATGCTTGCTGTGTGTGACAATGTCCTCCCACGAGGACCCCGTGCCTGTGCAGCCATGACATCGCTGCTCGTGGGCAGGACTGTGCACAGTTCAGCCACAGCCATTCCCTCTGAGTCTTTAATTCCTTTTCAAACTCCGTGCTAGTTAGAGCAGGAGGGAAGGGATGCTCTGGGTGTGAAGGGAGGTGTTCTCCAAGGGCTGGAGGTTTGTGCTGACAGGACCTGCTCTCTCCCAGGTGGACAATGCCAAGGATTTCCTGTCCATGGGTGGGCTCCGGCTGGTGATCGAGGGGCTGAACAGCAGCGAGGCGTCGCTGAAGGAACACGCTGCCTTCGTCCTGGGAGCTGCCCTGTCCAGGTGAGACCTGCCCTCAGCTGGACTCCGTGCCTCTCTTCACCTCTCTTGGTTTATTTCTGATAGCAGAGACTGAAAGCTGTGTTGTGACACACCACAAAATTGTCTTGTCCTCTCCCTAGCCCTTGCAGCACCCATTACCCCTTCTCCTCAGTGTGTCCTCATCCTGCTCATTGGACATACCCAGAAGTAATGTGGTGTCATATCTATGATTGTTTCTTGATTTCCCTGGGCTCCCTGTATGTACAAAGTCCAAGGAGGGAATAATTCTCCTTCTCTCCCCTTGACAGCCCTCTCTGGGGGAAGATATGAAGGAGGGTACAGTTACAAACACTCCAGTGAACACCTTTGTCCTTCCTCTTCCTTGCTCCTGGGCTGCTTCAGGAAGGCAAGGTGCTGATTTGAGCAACTCCCATGGTCTTTAGAGCAGGGATTTGGCCCCATGGACATGTGCCTCTGACATCAAAGGGGTGTTGATTAGATGTGGGGTCAGGAATAGGGTCAGCAGCCAGAATCCAGAAGAGACAGACCTACAGGATGTTTGACCTGCTCTGCTTGATGCTGGGGCAGTATCAGTGCTGCAGGAGGAATCCTGTGGGCTCCATGGGTTCTCTTTGTGCCCCATTTTTGATTTATGGGTTTTGGGACTTTGAAGGGGGTGTGTTGCACATTCAGAGGTGCAGAGGCTTTAGAAATGCATTGGATGGACTCAAACTTCAGGATCAGAAGGGCAGAGTGAAAATTGAAGGTCAGGACTGTTTTATCTGCATATTTCTACACCTAAAAATACAGTCACCTTCTCCAGCATCATAAATTGTTTATGGATTAGTCTAACACATGGTCCACAGACCTGCATTTATTTGGCAATCTCGTATGCAATGCAGTTGGCCCTCAGCGTGTGTGGAGTGATGGGGCCTCGTGGCCAGGAGCAGGTACCCAGATTTATACCAGGAAAGGATCCAGCTTCTAGTCTGAAACAGAGCCTGACTTAGTGATGACACGGAGATGCATCAGAAACAACACCTGCTCTTCACATTCTGGTGTATCTCAATCTTTGAAACAATACTGGAGTGGTTTGCTCAGGTTCTTTAGTAGCATGTGGACTCCTAATTTTATCTTTCATACAGAGAAGATCATGCAAAGGGTCTGGAAACATTTGCAGGTAACTTGTGAAATGACAGGGGCTGTTAAAGAGCTTCTTTTCAGATGTACCTGGAGAGAGATGACATGGTCAAGACTCCAAAAATTCATTGTCTCATGGTACATGACAGTGTAGCAATGGCCATGAGAGTCACACTTTTGTGTACTATTTCTTAGTCAAGTGCGAAAATCTTCTTTGGAGAGAACCTCTCATCTGATATGACAACATTAAACTGCTGCTTTGCAAACTTGTGGACCTTTTTTCTTTGAAGGACATTCTGGCAGATGGTAATTTGGAGTGGTTTAGATGATACATTGTCTGAGAGCTCTGTTCCAAAATGTGAGGGATATTATGCCTTGGTTTGAGTTTGCTTTTTCTCCCCTTACTGTGCTTAAGCTTTCTCAGTAGACACCTACATGCCAACTTGTCTGCTGTGTGCTCATTGCTTAATTCGTTTGTTCATACATTTTCTCAGCTTACTCCATGCTCTAGTTAAACTGTCAGGGGCATTTCAGGTACTTCACACAGCATTTTGTGTTTTTCTGAGGGCTTGTTGTTTATTTCCTTCCCTCATGGCTGTTCCTGGGAGCCTTAGAGAGGTGGTAGGGCTTTCCAGTAAATTCCCAGGGGTGTCACAGCTCGCTGGGCTGCAGGGACATGATCTGCTCTGTGCTTGTGTGCCTGCGGCTCGTAGTCAGATCCTGTGCTGGATGCTGAGCCTGGGAAGAGGCAATGGTCTGCTGCTCACCAAATGGGTCTGTGGCCACCTCCCGGGTCTCTTCAGCCAGGCTGGCTCAGGCCAGCAGTTTCTCCAGACTCAAACATTCCCAGAGGGAAATCAGGGCATGATGAGAGCAGCTCCAGAGCCTGGCATGGCAGGTCAGTAGCTCCTGGCAGAACTCAGTCTGGAAGAGGGAGTTTGGCATTGTCTGTGGACAAGTGTTTAACACAGGAGGAAACCACTGGACACAGAGTGATTCCAGACGTGCCTGGGTCACATCCAGAACTTTTCAGCTCTCAGAAATACTCAGATCTTCTCCAGATTTGTACTGTCCTTAACTCTGCTCAGGTAGGGAAGCAGGTAAGGGATGGAACACGCAGCTGCAGCACCCAGGTCCTGCCTGCACATGGTCCTGCCAGGACCTGGCTCAGAGCTCTGGCTGTGCTGGAAGTCCATTGGAACAAAAGGGTTTTCCAGGGGATCAGCATCTTCAGCCAACAGGCCAGGGGGCTGGCCAAGACTTGGATCAATAAAGGGAGGAGGAGGAGAAGGCACAACAGGGCCAGCTCAGGATTTCTCCTTCCTGATATTGCTCCTATTTATTTGGCTTGAAGCAGACTTGAAAAGCAGCCATAGCACAGCATGATTTAGACCTCAGGGCACAGTGTCCTGGGGTCCAGCTGCCAAGACATGACCTCCTGGCACCCATCTGCCTCTGTGAGCCTCTGCCACAGGACAGGAAGATTTCTTCACCTGACAGGGAGGAAATCAAGGTTTCATCTCATGTTTCTCTTATATGTCCTTCACTTCAGGCATTTCAGTTTTAATTGCTGAGTCTGTGACCAAATCAAACATTGTTCCATCTGGTGGAGTTCTCTGAGCAGTGTCCTTATTGCAAGTCTAAAACCTCATCACACTCTTACTGTTTTTAAGCCTTTAACAAAATGTTTTTCCATTCAGCAGTTTGCAAAAGTAAACTTCATTTGAACAATCCTCAAGTGCTCTGATTGCAAATAAAAGTTAAATGCACTAACAAAAATAATTGCTAGGCATGTGGGGTTGTACATTTAGGTATCCATAATTCACTAACACTATATGCCAATACACAGCATTATCTGGATTTCCAGTGATTGCATTAGCATAAAAGCATGTTAGCATTTATCCCGTGGTACTAACATTTAAATATATATAAGTATGAAATATTAAGATCCAGCATTTTGGAGGCAAGTGAAACTACTGTCTGTAAAATGTTCCTGCATATTTTGAAGGTACACTCCAGTATCTTCGCATGACAATCAGCATTCGCACCATTGGGTCCAAACATTACAAAAATGTCAATGTTTTATGCAAAGAGGAGCTATATTAAGCTAAAAAAGATTGCTGATGAGAGAAGTGTCTTCTGATGTCCTCTGAGCTATTTACAGGCAGCATCTCCCTTTGTTCGTGGCACAGCCAGGCCTCTGTGCAATCTGTATCTCCATGTTTCACAAGACTGGAAATGTTAGCCAGAAAGGATTATGCTTGTGATTAAAACCTCCATTTTTGAAAACTTTACTACAGGAAATGTTTTTCCACACCAATAATTTGAACATTTTAGTATTTTGTAATAAAAGGATTTTTGTAATCCGTTTAGGAGGGGAATAATAATTTATGTTGAATGCCTTCTTGAAGCTTTATCCCAACTGCTCCCTTTGTGCTTAGGGGTGAGTTGGAGGTGAGGCTGGAGAGAAGTTAAGCTGTGGGACCTTCAAGGCAAAGGGAAGCAGTTTGTATTTCAAGGCAGAAGGCTTGGGAGGTGAGATTTTGGCCTGGCCAAAGTGGGGAACTGGGAGGGCAGCCACTTGTGCAGCTGCAGTGGGAAACTTGTGACATTTCGGCCAGACCTTTAAAAACACACCCGGTGGGGTGGCTAGGGACAAGGATGTCCCACTGATGGTCTGAGCTGACATTTGCCATGTGTCTTAGAAGGGCATGGGACAGTCCCAGCACAGCCTCTGCCCACAAACCCAGCACTGCTGGGCTCTCACTCTTCCTTTTTGGCCCGGGGTGCTAAAATAATGTCACAGGACTTGGTAAAGGCTTGGAAGTAAACTCATCACTGGTGATAACTGAAGCATGATCCTGTAGCAACACACAGGAGTTTTCCATGGATTGTCTCATCTGTTTCCCAGAGATTAAACCCCTTAAAGGATGACCATGTGCATCCTGAATATCCCATTCATCATTATTTGTGTTACCCAGCTCTGAGGCTCGTTCAGAGCTTGCCCCACTTTGGTAAAGCCAGGGGAGGCATAAAACATGTTTGCTTCTCAAGAGTAGCCTCAGGGAAGCTCCCTGAGTGATGAGCTCTGTTTCTTTCTGCTCTGCTGGGGTGTCCAACAGAGCTCAGCATCACAGGGTCCACCTGGTTTTAGTTCTGCTTTCCCATTGTCTTTTCTGAGGGAAGAGGGATTTGGGAATGCTGTCTCCTTGCTCTGTCCATCAGTCCATTCTCCCAGAGCACAAGAGTTCCCAGCTCTGTTGGAGAGCAGCAGCTCCTCCAGGTTGCCTCTGTCAAGAGGAAAGAGCTTCCACCAGATTTAAGGGGTTTGAGTTAGGTCCAGCTGTGCACTGAAACTGGTTGGTGCTCACTGGTATTAAATAACACTGAGGCCCAAGCAATAAACCTGGGAAAAGTAAAATTAAAGACCTTGCTTCGATGCTGTCTTGTAAGGACATAAGAATTTCTGTGCAGAGAAATAAATCTGGTTAGCTTAACAAGCACTGTCCCTACCCATTTATTTCCAATCCATCTTCATCCCTTCCTCCTCCAGCTTCTCCTTTTACATCCTGCAGTATTTTCCCATCCCTTTATCCACTTTCCCTGACTTTTTCAGTGGCCCTGTTTGCCCACACCATGTGTTTGCCATCTCCCAGTTGCAGTAATTCCAGGTCCACTCCTTGACTGCTTATAATTTCTTGCTTTGTAGATTGTCTCCTCTATTTTTATTTGAATTCCTGACTTGTATGGAGTTATCAGCCTCAGTGCACTTAATTTCAAATTAATTTGATTGGGTCACCTCAATTTTTTTTTCTGTAATGATAATGAACTCAACCTATTTAGCCTTTCCCCATTATGAATAACCTTAACAAAAACTGCAGTGCAGTATAAATGTGTGTTTCATCATTGTGGTTAATTACACAGAAGAATAAATCCCTAAACATTTTTCAGCCTCTGAAATCTAACAAGGAAGTGTAATTAACAATTAAAGAGTAAACTGCCATCCTTGTGCTCTCAGGAAGACAAGGAGGGGAAAAGTTTGGAGTCCAAGGTTTGCTCCTGGGTTTTGGGGGAGAAATTTTTGGGGCAGTGCTGATGGCTGGAAGTGGCAGAGGTGGGGTCACATGCCTGGTGTGTTTTCCAGGTGCCAGCAGCTGCTGGAGAGTGGACAAGGTGGGACAGACATCCTGGCCTTAGCCCGAGGGACTGGCTTTAGGCCGAGGACATTGTCCTTTCTGTAAAATGTGGGAATTCTGGAGTGAGTTCTCTGGGTTGGGCTGGTGCTGTGAGAGAGGACACAGAGGTGACACGGTGGGGATGAAATGGGAGAGTTTGTCCTCACGTGGGCAGTGAGCCCCACATGGCTCCCCCAGCACTTCCCTGGGCTCAGGCCTTGGGCCCTGTGGCCTTGGGCTCTGTGGCCTTGTTCTCCTGTGTCCTTCAGACAGCAATGGGTGCTCCCAGAGTCTGCAGGGTCTCCCCAGGCCCCAGCTGCTGGTGTTCTGAGAGCTATGGGAGGTGTCCTGCCCCACAAACACAGCCCCACAGTACAGCCAGTGCTGCCCAGGGCTGTGACAGGCATGGGGAGCACCAGGAAGCTTCTCCAGCAGAGCTTCAGCAGGGAGAGAAAGACTCATCACAGCCAGCTCATGCATTATATAAAACATGTTGTTTCTGTCTCATCGTGTTTAGTAAATGCTCTCTGCTAAAGCCTTTGAGTTATTGTGGTGGTTTCCATTTAAAATACATGTTCAGGTTGGTTACCTAATCACTTTCTGCCAAAAAAACCACCCCAAACTTGCTGTTTCCCAGTGCAGACATGGTTCTGGACACAGAATGTAGCTGGACACAACACATATTCCTCTCTCTCTACAGCCACTATATATTCATCCTTCTTGCTCAACTACAACTCCCTGGCAGGCAGGTGGAGCCAGGCGGGGGTTGGTCTCTTCTCCCAAGTAACAAGCAATAGGATGTAAGAAAACAGCCTCAAGTTCTGCCAGGGGAGGTTTAGATTAGGGATTTTTTTTTCACTGAAAGGGTTGTGAAGTACTGGAGCAACCCTGGAGGGGTTGAAAAACTGTGCAGATTTGGCACTTAGGGACACGGTTTAGCAGTGAACACGGTGGTGTGAGATTAATGGTTGGACTTGATGATCTTGGATGTCTTTTCCAGCCTAAATGATTCTGTGATCCTCTGTTTTCTGTTTATCCTTTTTACTACAGCCTGTACACTCTGCTAATGGCTTCACAGGCTTCAAAGATTTTCGTCCCTGAACACCCACATTATTTTCCTGACCTGCTGTGACTTTCCCAGGTCTTGGCATGTTCTCTACATTCCCTCCAAGCAATAGATGCAAAGGACTCACCTAGAGGAGGCATCTGCATCTGCTCTTTGCTCAGGGTGTGCAGGAGGCTGTGGCAGCCCATTGCTGTGTGGTTCAGAAGGGAGCTTGACAAAGTGCATTGAGTAGAACAAAGAAGGGAATGACTGGGAGGTGAACAACAGGAGTGGGAAATGCAGGATCCAGCCTCAGTGAGGACCTGCTCCCAGCAGGGTTGGGGTGGACAGCACTGACCCTTATGATTGCAGCCATTGTCTGAGCCCCTATGGCAGGATGCAGATCCCATCTCTTCCTCTCTAGGTCCTGCTGTCTGCACCCTCCTACCCCTTCCTGATGGTGGCTTTTGTTGGATTTCATTGCCAGCTGGCAGAACTAGGCTGTCAGAGGGATGTTGGGGGGTTGCCCTTGCCTTTTGTGGCCTCTCTTCTGGATTTAGCCATATTTTCTCTCTCACTCCTCTCCTTGTGCTGAGGAGAGGGCAGCAGAGCTTTCATAGGAGGCAATATAACACAAACCAGCAACTGCAGACTCTCTTGACATCCAAGAATGGCCCTTGGCTGTCCTGACTGAAGAGGGATCAACCTCGTTTCCAGGCTGACATCTTCAAGCCTACCTGTTTTCATAATACAGTGCTTTGATAAGTTTTCTCTCATCTGTCTATTCATGTGCTTAAAGATTCATTGAAACAGGTGATTATTCATCCACGCAGACAGTTCCTCAGGCCTTCTACCAGATTGCTGCCGACCTCAGCTGCTTCGAGGCTCTCCAGGTGTTTGAACGGGATGATGAGAGAAAACAACAGCTTACTGGAAATTATCTCTTTCTGAAGAAACTCCTCATCACTGTTAACTACTTGCTCTTCCCTCAGGTGCTGACATTCTGTGTCTTCTTGTCATCTGGGTTTTGATGTCCCTTTATTTCAGATGATCTTTTTTCTGCTTGAAAGGAGAAGTCCAGCAGAGCCCTCAGAGCAGCCTGGCATGTTTTGGGAGGGGGTGACTCCCTGGCTTGGCTGCCTGAGCAGCCGTGCAGCCGTGCAGCCCTCTGAGCCCTGATGCTCAGGGCAGATATCTGTGGCCACCCAATGTCCCCAGGGAGCTGGGCCAGCAGCAGCCTCAGCCCTGAGGGCATCTGGGAGTCCCCACATGAGCTGGAGAAACACTCTGACAGCCGCTTCCCACTGAGGCTCGGCCCCTCAATGCCACTGAAGGAGCCCTGAATAGATTTGAAAACTAATTTGCTGCTCAGAGCATCAATAGACGTACGTCACTTGTCCTTTCTGCTGCATTTAATGAGTTTCCAAGGTACTGCAGCCAGTTCCAGAAGGCTGCCATCAAAGGATCTTGGCTTCCATCAGAAGCCTCGTGCCCCTCAGCACTCTGCACTTCTCACGTCTCTTATGAATTCAACACAGGGCACATTGTATAATTTCTTGCAACCATCCTTTCCAGACTGTCTCTCCTTTTTTTATTTCTGAATGTCTTGAACACAGGGGATGGGAGAGAGGAAGGGCTCTGCCTGCAGTGAGGTGGTGTTACCTGGAGCCCAGGTGAAATGTGGGTCATGCTAAATGTCCTGTCACTGCTGCTCTCCACAGCCATGACTCCCTCAGTTATTCACTCCCAGTGCTCGCCATAACTGTTCCCTTCTGTTCTTCTGTTAATCATCCTGAAGCTGGCTTTGGGCATCCCAGCCTCAGCTGTCACCATGTGGGACAACACCTCCACGTGGGTGAGGAGGGAGGGGGCACGCTGGTACTGCCAGACTGACAGCCAGGGGATGATGGGCACAGCCCTGCAGTGGCAGTTCCAAGGGACTTAGCTGCATCTGCTGAGATCAATAATTGGAGCTGGTAACCCACCAGAACAAGATGGGAATTGCCTTACTGAAGTGGATGTGCAGGCTTGGCTGGCTGGAAAGGCCCCATGGCAGGATTGTAGAGGGAGGAACACAACCGCCAGGTGCTAATGGTGTGCTGACATGTAAATGAGGTTCCCCTAAGCCTTGAGCAGCTCAAACCTGCCATACACGACGAACCACAAGGGTTCTTGGGTTTTATCTATTTCTGTCAGTGCAACAGGGAGGTTTGGAGAGGGTTTCTGGATTCTGGTCCATGCCTGGTGCAGCAGGGTGGCTGCTGCCAGCATCCCTCTGCTCAGAGGCTGCACATGGGAGACTGTGTGAGCTCCTCTGCATGTTCCTGCTCTCCTTGTCGAAGCAGGTTGTGTCATATTTCCATACATACTCTGCCATAAAAGCCCCTAAATACGACTGTAGTTTGTTTGCATGTCTTGAAATGAGCAGGAACTCACCTGAGTTGCTTTGCAAATTAATACCCCGCTGCTTTTACTTAACAAGGTGTTTTTCCAAGCTGAGAACAGTAACGACCCTGAGATTTCTTTTTTTAAAATGCATTTTCTTCTCAGGTACTTCATATTGAAATCTGTCTTAATTTCAGTTCAGCTAGTGTGTGAAAACACACGGTGAGGCATTATTAGTCCCTGAAGGAATAAAGACAGATGGAGCCCAAAATGGAATTGGCTTTATGATTAATTGAAACCTTCAAGAGTGAGTGGAGTCAGGGCTTGGTCCTACCCTGGCAGCACCTGGGGATCAATTCAGCAGGCACAAAGATCTCAGGGGAAGACATATGGATGTCACCTGGCAGCGCCAGCCCCGAGCTGTCCCCTCCTGGTAGGACCTGTGGCTGGAGGAGGGCGGGGGTGGCCCAGGTGCGGGTCGCGGGGAGGGAGGGAGGGTTGGTGGCATGTCGGGGTCCTTGCATGGGATGATGTGCTTGGGTAATGAGCTGCTATTTCTGCCTCCAGCCTCCCGCAGCTGTGCACGATGGCTCTCGTGTCCCTGCACGGAGAGCCGAGCGGGGAGGAGGGGAACGTTTTGAGGCACGCTCCAAAAAACTTGGCAATGTGGAGGTGTGGGAGTGGCATGGGGTTTGGGCTCTGCTCTGGGTTCCTGCTCCATGTGTGACCTGCACAGTTTCCTCAGGTTTCCCAGCCTTGCCTGTGAGAGGGAAGGGAGAAATGAAGAAACACCAGGTGGTCTTACGTGTGGTGGCCTCAGCATTAGTGGATGTTTCTGGGGCGTGTAGACACTGACACTTACAGCATTTTCTTCTGGACAGGAGGAGGAAAAGGTGGTGCAGAAAGGAGATGTTTCCATCATGTTTTGGGAGCGATTCCTCCCTGTGCAACACTGACTTTACTGCTCGTGGTGGTGCTTTCATGGTCATCAAGTCCTGAGCAGCTCTGGAGCTGGGGAGATGCAGCAAGTGAAGGCAAAGTTGCTTTATAAAGGCAAATCCAGATCTGTTCTGGAGCTGTGTCAGCAATTCTTTTTGGAGAGGGCATGAAGGAGATGGTCAAGGGCAGTGGTGGCAGCCCCAGGGGATTCCCAGTTTCCCACCTGGTGCTCACTGCTGGTCTGGCTTCTGTGCACAGGTTGTGCTGCCATGGCCCACATGGCAAAGAGGGCTGGGGGTGCCTCCCCCTGAGGCCACTGAATGGGGCTGAGTGTTGAGAATAATTTAAGGAAGGATTTGGAGTAGGAAGTTGAAATTGGCTGTAGAGATCATAGTTTTGAGGTGTGGATGTGTCTGGGGGCTTATCACTATGTGTACTTGGCAGGTGTGTGGGATCTGAACTGGTCTTGCTGGGGCAAACTGGATAACAAATGGCATCCATGGGTCCCTCAGCTGGGAAGAAGGTACAGGGGACATCTCCCAGATGCAGTCAGGACAGGCTTTTCACAGGCACCAGCACCCCTTGCTGTGGTGCAGTAGCAGCCCTCACAGTTAAGAAGGTGACTAGGAGCTTGCTAATTGTCCTGACAAGTGGAGTTCTGCTGGAAATGAGCTGATCCTGCAGACCTGTGGGGAGCTGAGCTAACTCCTGGGAGATCATACCCAGCACCTCACCAAACATCCAGTGCTCACTCTCTCTGACAGTTTGATTTTTGCTTACCCTGAGGCCTCTAGGATAGCAGCAAGTTTGCTGAGGTGGATTTTGTAGCAGGAGGAAGGCTCTGCAGCTGAGGTCTCTCTGCAGGACCTGGCCAGAAGTCATGGGGAGATACTATAAGGCTGCTGTGGATTTTGTTTTCTTTCCCCGGGGACTCTGGGGATTGCAGATCAGTGGATTGTGGATTAGCGGATCAGGAATTAGAAATGCATTTTTCATTCTTATGTTACACACTAATGAACTGACAAATTTCATTTCTTTAAATCCAGCTATTTCAGCTGGAATTGGCAAAGTCATCTTCTGTCTCTTCTGCTAGCTTGAGAATGGCTGAATCCTGATCTCTCTGGGGTCACATCATCCACATTCATTTCTTTGTCTGTAGCCTGTGGCTGTTGCAGCAGTGCAGAGTGCTCTCCAGGAGGAGCCCATCCCTCGTGGGTGGTTGCAGAGTGGAGCAGGGTGTGTGAGTCGGGGCACTGCCGGGAGCTGCAGCTTTCTATGGCCACGGCTGCCAGTGCCAGTGCCAGGAGGGGAGCTCAGCCCCAGGGGGCAGGGCTGGCACCAGCCTGGGGGCTCCAGCTTGGGTGTCTGAGTCCACTGCTAGCAACTCAGGTAGGTGTCTCTACACCCTGTCAAACCCAGCTCTGTGGCCCAGCTCCAGGTGCGAGGTGTGCTTGGCTTACATCTGGAATCAGAATATCCTGAGTTTAGGGGACTCACTGGGATCATCCAGTCCAGCTCCTGGCTTTGCCTAGACCCCCCAACAATCCCCCCCTGTGCATCCCTGGCAGCGCTGTCCAAAGGTTCCTGCAGCTCTGGCAGCCTTGGGGCCGTGCCCATTCCCTGGGGAGCCTGGGCAGTGCCAGCACCCTCTGGGGGAAGAGCCTTTCCCTGCTCTCCATCCCAAACCTCCCCTCCAGCCGTTCCCTCCTTCCCTGAGCTCTGCCCTCAGCTCCTCTGCTGCAGCTGAAGCAGCCCAGTGCCCTCAGGCGCTCCTCGGGTGGCTCCTCCAGACCCTGCCCCAGCCCCGGCTCCCTCCTTTGGACACTCTGGAACAGCTTTGGATCTCTGATCTTGTGGCACCCAAAACTGTCTCAGAACTCAAGGTGAGGCCACTCCAGTGCAGAACAGAGCAGGACAATTCCTTCCCTTGCCTGGCTGGCGATGCTGGGCCTGATGCCCCTCAAAATGGACAAAAGAAAAATCTAATAGATTTTTTTTTTTTTGCCCTTGGGCTCCTTCCCGTGAACAAAGCTGAGATCTTCCCCTGCTCTTTTGCTTCCCTCCATGGGGAGTGTCCTGGTTCCTTGGGCAGCCCCTCCACCGTCACAGGCTGGGATTTGGGTGACGCTGGTGGCTGTGCAGGCTGCACGGGCTCCATGTGCTTCTCCTCCAGCTGCACTGTTCTCCAGGTCTGAGGCAGCACGTCCCAACCCAAAACCTGTGCCAGGGACAGCAGAGAGCAGAAAAAGGCATTTCTGTCGTTCAAAGCCTAACGGCCTGCGCTGTGGGACCCCGTCGGCAGGGGAAGAGCAGCTCCATCATTACCCAGTCACTCCTCAGAGCTTTCAATGAGGACTAAACAAAACGGCCCCTGCTTTCCAGAGCAGGCTTTATTCCTGCACTCCGTGATGCTGGAAGTCTGAAAGGCAGGGGCCTCACCACGACCCCGGCAGAGGCGTGGGCTGGCCCCCGCCCGCAGAGCCGCTCCTGCTGCCGGGGCCGGAGCGGAGCCCGGGACATCCATCACTCCCTGTGACTGACAAACGGGTTTGGGGCCGTGCCTATAATATCTTGATTAACAATTAACATGATGGAACCGGGAAATACATCTCGTTCCTCGCCCCAGGCCGACAGGTGAGGATGGATATATGTTGCCTGGTTGATTGCTGTGCCTTGTTAGAGCCTATTTAGGGTTGATTGAAAAGCAGAGGCTTTGTTTGAGGAGAGACCTTTAATCTGCTGGCAGAGCCAAGTGCGTTTCCCATCAGGAAGCATTCCTTCTCTGCTGCTTATCTCTAACCCCCGCTTTAAACCTGAACCTGGCGGAGACCAAAAGAAAGGCAGGATCAAAACAAAAATAATTGGGATCGCTGGCTTCTGTGGGCAGTCTGAACCCGTTATTCCTGCTTATCAGCTAGTTATTCCTATATAACTCTTGCAAGAGACAATTCAGCACTTGCAGCATCTCCTTGATGAAAAGCACTCCAATGAAATAACCATGGCAACAGTTGCTGGGGGCTGGCATGGCGAGGGACGGAGATGTGCTCTCCAAAGGACTCCGGGCCCAGCTTCCCTGACAAATGGCACTGTCGAGCACCAGGAGGTCATGAACGGAGAGCTCTGTGTGCTGGCTGTCATCCTGGTGGGGTCCCAGCTGTGCTGGGCATGCAGGCTGCCCCAGTGGACTCAGTTACAAGTTGCATTTTGTTAATTGTGGGCATCTTCCCCTCCAGATGGAAAGGGGAGCTCGTAACCTGAAAGCTGAGGGGGAATCATGAGGAAGGAATCTGGAAGGAAGGGCCAAGGAAGGGACCTCAGATCACACCACCTGTGATCCCAAAGCCACAGAGCATTTCCCAGGGTTTGGATGCTCTGGGAAAGGCTGTGTCTCTGTGGTGTTGGTGCCAGAGACTGGTACTGATAATAAACACTTGACATGTCTAGCTTCAGAGTAGCTTTTCTTTTTAAACCAACTCTAAGGCAGTAATGGATGCTCTGCAGGAGAGGCCATGTGGTGTTGCACACGGAGGAGTTCGGGCATTTGCCTTGAAGATTTGGTCCTTGGTGCATGGCAGGAGCCACCAGAGCCTGGACTGAGCCTGGAGGGTTTGTGTCAAGGGTCCTTCACCCCTGGCTCATGCTCTCTCCTTGCCCAGCCATTTTCTAAGTGCTCACTGTCAGTACCACCCATGTCCTACTGCTCTCCAAATGCTCTGTTCATAGTCTTGGCTGGGGAGCAGCTTATCTTATGGGATGAAGGCCTTCAAATAGCTTTGTGGGTATGGTGGTGTTTTTGTTAGGCACTATTCTCTCTTTGTTGTCTTACTTAATCGCATGTTTATAGGCCTGAAAAGTAAAAGGGGGAACGTTCACCAGGAGAAAAGAGAAGCCTGCTGAAAAGCAGCATTTGTACAGATTTCTGAGAAAAGGGCAGTAAATACTCCACCTCTGCTTAATAATAATAATAGGCAGACTAAGTATCTCTAAAAATATAAAATAATGTGGGCTTATTTGGAATAGTCAACATCCTTATCAGCCTGCTGCCATTTCGGCAAACAAGTTTCGCTAGAGATTCTGAGCATGATTTTCAATGGCTCAGAGCAGCTGTAGCTTCTTTGACTTCAGTGAAAAGTCTGAGTGCTTGGCACGGTGGCAAACCAAGCCTCTTCCTTTCTGCTTCAAATTGGGGCTTGATTCTAAGTGAGATGAATTTTCTCCTCCTGATAATTCTGTGCATCTGAAGTGATTACAGCTCCGTGTGAGTGCTCTTTCAGGAGATTTCAATGCAGCGTTTTCTTCCGTCTTAAAAAGGTTCCTTCAAGCCTTATGATGCTGGAGAAGGGAGGGGGAAATAAATCCTGGTGGAAGCCGTTACATCTTCCTATGCAGATGAGAGATTAAAACTTGTATTTTTATAAAACACTCACGGGGGCTAAATTGGAAAAGTTCTGTTGAGGCGAGCGGGTTTTGGCTGGTGGGAACGTGCTGCTAAAATCTTATCTGGCGATGGGGAGGCAGAGCAGGGAGTGGTATTATTTGGAGTTCTTAGAGAGTGAGCTTTAATGTTTGCTTAACTCCACTAAAAATAGACGCCACCCTCTTTTTCTAATAGGCGGCATTTGTCACACTTGATTCATTTCCTCTCCCAAACTGAGCTCCTTCATGAATATTCATCTCTACTCCCCAGGAATCTGCCTGTCCTCAGAAGTTGTACTCGCGGCGGCCGTGCCGTAACAATGCGAGTCAGCCTTCCAGGGCTCCCGGATACCTGGCCCGATGCAGCAAAAGGCGCTGATATCAACAGCTCCCATTGATTCCTGCCTCCTCTCGGAGCCGTGATTGCTCGTTATCCCTCTCGATGAGACCCTTAACGAGTCTCCCGTTCCTGTTGTCATAGCAGCGCCGCATCGCCCGGTGTAGCGAAGTCTCCGTGGCTGCTAATTGTGTGATGGGAGGATCAGTTTGGAAGTTTTTCCAGTAGGGATTAGGCCAAAAGGTCCCTTCTGAACTGTGATGAATGCGGATTCCTTCAGAAGACACTAAAACTTGGTAGTTAGAGATTTCTGACGAGGGAAGCTTTCCACGGCAGAGAGGGAGAGCACTCCTTACAGAGCTCTTCCATTCATGCTCTGCCACTACTTAAAGCGGGAGGAAACCAAGCAGAAATGCCAAAGGAGGATGTAAAACAGTTGATTCCTCATTGAGGAAGTCTGTCAGTGCCTCAGACCTTCTAAACTCGGGGGTCCAGAGCATGTGGAAAGTCCCTACTACTGTCATTTGCTGCTGGAATGGGAGAAATCTGCTCCTGCCTGGTAAGTGTTGAGGAAGCAGGGCTCAGTTCCTG
The DNA here is from genome assembly GCA_013389925.1 of Aegithalos caudatus. Taxonomy (NCBI): domain Eukaryota; kingdom Metazoa; phylum Chordata; class Aves; order Passeriformes; family Aegithalidae; genus Aegithalos; species Aegithalos caudatus. The sequence continues at coordinate 22,507 of WEIU01012182.1, forward strand.
CTTGTTCCTCTGCTGCCATTGCTCAACACCACCAAGGAGATTTTCAGCCATGTGCTAGAAGAGTTTTATAGGGGTTGCTCTGGTGCCTTGGGTGAGAAATGTGCACAGCAGAAGGAATGATCTCATCACACCTTCCCCCCTGCAAGCCCAGGAGCGGCTGCGTTGCGGCCACAGTTGGTTCAAGAGGGCACAAGAGGCAGAGTGGTGTCTGCTGCTTGACCCTGAGGAGTGATTTATCGTCCAGGACGCTCTTGTTAGCTGGTAGGACCTGGCAAGGCTCAGCATCCCTGTCCTGGCATGCAACAGCAGCACAGGGTTTGCCTGGAGCTGGAGGGCCAGTGGCTGTGCCATCCCCAGGGATGGTGGCTCATCTGCAGGCTCAATGCTGGCTCAGCATGGAGGCAAAACGGGCTGCAAACAATTGAGTGTTCCCATGTGCTAGGGGATGGGGATCAGCTGTGCCTGTTCCCAGGGCCCTACTCTTGGAATGCAGGGGGCAGATTTGTCCCATGTACCTCTCATTGGGTTTATTCCACAGCGCTGAAATGTAGCCAGGATAATCTGTGACCTAAACGTGGGTATGAGTGTTGTTTTTAGAGAATGAAAAGAGAAAAAATAAATCCTCACCCACCTCAATCTTTCACTCAAAATTAAAAACTCCTCTGGCCAAGCCCTGAAAATGAGTTTTTGTTGTTTGTGCAGTGAGGAGCCAGATTTTTAAAGGCTGGCTTTCATTTTTACAGCCGTTTATTATAGGCATGAATAATTGCTGGCACAGTGCTACCACTGCTGTTGTTTGCTCTTAAGGTTGGGCCAATTACATGTGTAAGCCCTTGATTTACAAGCAAAAGCAGAACTGAAGTAGCTTTGTGGCCTATATTTCAAGAACGAGTGATGTGTCCATGGTCAGCTGTGGGTTCCCAAATTTGTGCTGTGAAACACAGAGGTCTGTGGCCATGAATGTGTGACCCAGATTGTCCAGGGCATCATGTGACACAGGGTGTGAAGGACAGAAACAGGGAGCGGCGTGTGAGGCCCGGGAGCCTGCCCAGATTCATCCCATGGTAGGAATGCTGGAAGATTTTGCTGCATTTAGGGAATTCACAGTGAACACACAGAAAAGAGAGGGAATTGGAACTGAATGTAACCGTTCTGCAAGATGGGCTTAAACAAAGCATGTCCAAGTCCTGTTTCCCAACATGAGAACTGGTCTGTCTCCAGCTCCTGCTGTCCGGTCAGCCCTCCTGGGAGAGGAGAATCACAGAATCCCAGAATGGTTTGGGTTGGAAGGCACCTTAAAGCCCGTCCTAATCCATCCCCTGCCATGGGTAGGGACACCTCCCACTGTCCCAGGCTGCTCCAAGCCCTGTCCAGCCTGGCCTGGGACACTTGCAGGGATCCAGGGGCAGCCACAGCTCCTCTGGGCACCCTGTGCCAGGGTCTCATTTTTGTCCCAATGTCCCATCTAACCCTGCCCCTGCCAGTGTGAAGCTGTTCCCCCTTGTCCTGTCACTCCAGGCCCTTGAACAACGTCTCTCTTCAGTTCTCCTGGAACCCTCTAGGCACTGGAAGGGGCTCTGAGGTTTCCTCGGAGCATTCCATTTTCCACCCCACCTTCTTTCAGCTTATCTCCAGGGAAAAGATGAATCCATCCAGAGCTGCTATCCATTGTGGAACTTAAAAATGGCTGATTGAGATCAAACAGAGGATTTTTTCTTGTTTTTGCACATTAGGCAGAGAATGGGCAGGAGGTGCGATGGCCATTCTCCATGGGGTGATGGTTTCCAGACTGTGTGACCCGGACTCTGCCTCGCCAGCGTGAGGAAGGGGTCACCGTGCTGTGCTGGTGCCACTGGATGCCATCAGCCATGGGGCGAGGTGGGCAGCCACCCCAGCATGAGGGAGGTGAGGAGCTGTGCTCATCCTCCCTGGGCTGGTGGCAGGCCGGTGTCCTTGCTGCTGGGGGAGCAGGAAGGGCAGGATGTGAGGAAGGGCAGGAGCAGGCAGGATGTCTGTGCACGCTGATGTCATTGTCACAAATCAGTCCTGGATGTTGTCAGCGGGAGGCAGCGGCAGCTCGGCTCAGAAGAGGCCAGGTCACACCCCAGGGGCTGGCCACAGGAGCGTGATGCACTCATGTCCTTACTCATCACACAGCAGTGGCTTCTCAGCCCCCTCCTGCAGGGTGTGTGTGGTCAGCTGGAGGCCATGGCCACCTCCCTGGTGTGCACAGCCCAGGCTCAGTCCGAGTTCTGCTAACAGAGCTCAGCCCAGGCTCAGTCTAAATCCTGCTGAGGGACTTCAGCCCAGGCTCAGTCTGGGTCCTACTGAGGGACCTCAGCACAGAGATGCTGTTCCCCTGCTCAGCACAGGCTGCTCCCATGTGGAGTCACAGACATCCATGCGGGCAGGAAGCATTGGTGCAGGCCCCGTGATTTCTGAAGTGATTTCCTGAATCTTCTCAAGGCAGAGACAGCACCCGGTCCCCCCAGGACTGGCAGAGCCCATGGGGTGCACTCTGCCCCTGGCAGACCCCACGGGCAGCAGAGCACGGGGAGGCACAGGCAGATTTGTTTACGGGGCTGCAGTCGGCCGGGCTTTTACATCCCGGCAATGACTGGCAAGCCTTGGCTCCTCCTGCGCCTTCGCAGCACATGTGTGAACTCCTGGTTGTGTCACCTCCCCGTCCTCTCCTCACGGAGTCTAGCAGTGGGAAGTGATCATCACAACTCACATTTGCCTGGCGTATGTCTTTCCACAGTTGCAGAGCGTGGAATGAATTGAACTCGCTTCCTCCTTCACCTTCACATTCAAGCTGTTCCTGGGTGCAGGCAGCTCAGCTCCCACAGCCACGCTCCGCTCTCAGAGCTTTCTTCTGCCCTGGGGATGGAGCCCGTCTTTCCTGCCTGGCACAACCTCCCTGGATGCTCCCCCTTGCAGGGATGTTGTTCATCTCACGATCTTTTGGGCTTTTCCTAACCCTTTCCTTGCCAGGCTGAGGCTCTCTACTCACTCCTCCTCCACTGTGGCAAAGGAGGGCTTTTTGTCTTTGCCTTCAGGGTCATTAAACCTTAATTAGCACGTTGGTTTTCTTTGTCAAGGTATCCGCTCTCTCCATCCATCAGTGATGTAGGGCACACTGCTGACATTCTCTTCCTCCTGCATAATTATCTTATTCCACTGCATCTTTTGTGCAGAATCTTCCTTTCTGGAAGTGCTCCTCTCCCTGCTCCCACTCTTCTTGAGCACCCAGTTCAGCTCTGGTACCTGCCGTGGCTTTGTTTCTTACACCTTCATATGAATTTTTTATATTAGTCCTGTATTTTTGAGAGCTTGATTCAGGCACTTGTAGGCATTTCCTTCACCCTCTCACTGAAGATGGGATCCGTCTCACCCAGCTTCAGTGTTCCTATGTGAGTATCCACCTGAGCTGGCTATCCAGGCTCCCTCTCCAGCCAGGGACAGGGAATCCTCCCACTGGCAACTCATTCCAGCTAAGGCAGGAGTCGAAGGCAGCCCCATCTCCCATGAGATAAATCATCTTTTCTGCTTGCTGCTGCTGACCTTGAATTCCTCAGATGCTTTTCAGAACAGATGCAGCCCTCTTTAGAGTGACCCTAAAGCTCTGGGCAGCGGATTTGCCTCTCTGGGTTAGCCAGGGCAAGTCCCATGGAAAAACAGACACAGGGTCTCCAGGGACGTGCAGACCACAGGTCAGGATGTGTTACCGAGGGAGCCAAGGCAGCTTTTATGGGCTGGATGTCTTAATTGTAGCTGTCTGATGTTAACAGAGATGAATCTGGCACTTGGAAATGTCTGGGGAAATCTTTTCTTCTTAATTTGTATTTAGGAAATGTAAAGGTATATAGTGAATGTTTAAAAACCAACAGCAACAGTAAAAACAGTAATTACAGGTGGGCACAATTTTCTTTTATCTTTTAATTGAAGTTGCTAGAAAAAATGACTGCTGTGCTGATACTTGGCAGGGACACTGATGTGAGTATCCACTTGTTTCTGAAGAACGCTGTGGGATTTTTAATGACCATCGGCAGCACAACCTTGATTTTTAAATGTCATCCTAAATGTAGCAGTTACAGCCTCCTCTGCCATGGCATGTGGGTGGGTGAGTAGGGATGAATCAGAAAGCAGAAAGAATTGCTAGTGCTTTCTGTGGCTCCCAAGTTTTCCTCGAGGGCTTCCCACCCAGGAACTGGCTGGAATTGGCCGTGGGTTATGTTGTAGTCCCTGGTCCCGTGGCATCTCCTGCTGTTGCTCTCCCCTCTATTAATCCATGATTAAGTTGCTTGATGTAGAATGAGTTCACCAGGTTTATTCAGGAGCTGGTATTCCACAGGATATCCTCTCTGTTTATCAAAACAAGATAAATTAAAAAAAAAAAAAAAAAAAAAAAGNGGTTTCCTAGCTTTTGCAGATGCAGCCTTTCCATTCTTTCTCTGGCTGGAAACATTCCCCAGGCTTCTCTTTCAGAGCTGAAATCTGTGCTTGGCATTTGCAAGATGGTGATTTGCTTTTGTAAATGGAGCAAAGTCTTGGTTTTGAGTCATGACTCGGTGAAACAAATCTACTTTTATCGACTAAAACGATTCTAATAGCACCATTAAACCCGGTGGGACCGCGAAGAGCCAGAGTGCTACTGCAGTGGGGGGAATCCAGCATCTTCCCCGGCCTGCCAAGGCGCGGGCCGGGCCGGGATGAGGCTCGGGGCGGTGGGTGGGTCGGTCTTGAGGAGCATCCCCTCCCGCCGTGGTACCCGGGGCTGCTGCGGGGCACGGCCGGCAGCCGGGCGGGTGGGAGCGGAGGGAAGGCTCCGCTCGGAGCAGCGCTCTGCCTGCCCGGGGACGGCAGGAGCTGCGAGCAGATGGCAGGGTTAAAATAGGACAGAGCTGCGCCGAGCTGCTGCTGCAAGGCAGAGGAGTGAAATGCCTGTTCTCACACTTCGCTTTGTGTCTCGGGGAAGAGCTGCGCAGTGCCTGCGCTCCGCTGGCATTCCCAGCAGGAACGCGCCAGGCAAAGGCTTCTTCGGGTTTTTGATATTATTAGCACTTGTCTTAAAGAAAAATCAGCTCAAATGAGCAAGCAAACAAATAAAGCGAGTAACAATGGAAGGGCTCAGCCTCGGGCCCCCTTTAGCATCTCTCAGGATGATTAGTGGGATGTGTCACATCGGTACCGGAGAGTGGGAGCGTTCTGAGCCGAGGCTCTTCTTGCCGTGCTTACAGACAGCTTTTTGCAGTGTTTTCATCTCACCTAAGGCGTGTGAATAGGTTTTGTTGAAATACCCGAGTGACTTGACGTGCCTGGAATGATGCCCAGAGCGATTCAGCAGACTCAGGGGGGAGAATTCTCTGCAAAGCTGCCCCACTGCGGGGTCTGAGGGGCTCCTGGGGAGTCCTGCAGCAGCAGCAAAGGCTGGGAAGGACCTTGGGTGTTCTGCCACCATCCTGGGCCCCCTCAGGTCTGGGAGGGCGGAGGCGTGCAGAGAACAGGAATGTGAGGAAGAGGAGGAGCAGGGAGGCAGGAGCCAGCACTCACACTCGCATCCTGACGCGGCTGCCGACGCTCCCGGGAGCACTTCAGGCTCCCCGAGCATAAATCAGGACGTGCTTTGAAGGCTCTGTGGTGAACGACTCCGGATGAGCTCGTGTCCGTAGTATTAATCCCGCACTACTGTTCTTGTTTCTTGCTGTGTTGGGATTTTTTAAAAAAGAAATCAACACAGTTTTTGAGGACTCTGGCTAAAATGGCACAGAAATAAATGTGTTCTGCTTACAGTTGGAGAGCATCTCCTCATTTTTATTAATGTAGCCTCTGATGAAACACAGCCCATTCCTGTCTGACCTACAGTAAATACCAGGCTTTCAGGAATCCATGGGGAGTGTTTTGTAAGTGTGGCACACAAAGCCATAAGGTTGATTTACCCTCCAAAACAAAGCATCAGTTTGGGTGATTGAGCACTGGGGGGATTTCCTGGGATGCATTTCTCCATGCACTGTGGAGCACTTGGCTGTACCTGGAGGGATCAATCATTCACCACACTGAGCTGGAGAGAGCTCACCCCGTTCTTGTGACCACTGCAGGTGGGACATGAGTCACCTTGTCCAGCCCTTGTGTCACAGAGGGGTGACAGACCCTCAGAGTGGCCTGCACAGCCCATCCTTCACCATCAGAATGGAGAAGTCAGGCTGACCTTGATGGTGCTGACATGGGGATGGCAATCATCCTGAAAATCCCCAAACCTTTGCATTTTATCATAAAATAGTTTGTGGCTTGCTGGTTAAACCCACAAAAGCTGAGCTGTCATCTCAGGCTCCTGAAGCTGCACCCCCCACTTGCCCTGGTATCTGTGGGAGCTCCAGGTTCAAATCCCTCCTGGAGAAGCCCAGTGAGGGCTCAGTGACAGCGCTGGTGTCCTTGGAGCCAGGGGTTCATGCTGGCACTGAAATGCAGCTCAGAGCTGGCAAAGCCAAGGGTCAGGAGAAAAGAAGGGCTCTGGGGGTGTCCTGGGAGGCCTCGCTCCTGCTGGGGCAGGGAGATTCCTGCCTGGGCTCTCTTTGGGGCTGTGTGTGATCTCCTATCTGTTTCTGTGGGACCATTTTTTCCTACAGCTATAAATAGAGTCAGTCAGTTTGTTGTCTGTGTGTGTTCAGCAGAACAATCTGGTGTGATTGGTTTTGTTCTGGCACCTGAGATTTATTGCCAGAGTTGGTATTCACTCTACTCTGCTCCCTAGAGAGGTGAGAAAGAGGAGGGGACTCAACTCAGTCTCTGTGTTCCCACTGCCTTCTCCGTGCTTTGGGTAATTCCTTGATTCTGCTGACTCACAGAAGTGCCCCAGCTCCTGCATCCCACACCTGGAATGCTGGGTCCCAGCTGCAGGGGCTTTCTGCAGCCCTGTGAGGTATCTTGCTGCAGCAGATTTGTTATTCTGTATTTTTATTTAGTTACTTACTTTTACAGCTCTTTGCATAAATCTAATTATCCATCTGTTACGCTGTGTTAGGGCACCGCAGCTCCTCGGATTTTTTCCTGTTCTAAACACTGAACTTTCCCTGCCTGGGCTCAGGTGAGCTGGGTCTCCTCCCTACAGGGCTCTCAGTGGGTCCAGGGCTCCCAGTGGCTCCTGACCACACCAAGCTCTGCACTTCCAGCTCAGTGTTGTAACTGCAGATGGCCAGGAGCTGGCATGAGGTAATTCCCAGTTCCATGGTGTGGCTGGGAGCAGAGTGTTCCCAGTTAAAGCAGGTGTCACTCTGTTCCCAGGCAGCCTGGGGCTCTGTAATGGGATCTTACAGCCCTCCTGCTTTCAGAGGGGATGCTGGAGGGCTCACAAGAAGCTTGCCTCTCTCTTGCCTGGGACACAGATACGTGGTTGGAAGCCAAGCCAAGGTTCCCCCAGCTTTTCCCAGGTGCCTTCCCCGCTGCTCCTGCACCTCTGGGATGATTCATGCTCCCAGGCCTGAGTATCACATCAGCCCATCAGAATCACAGAGTCACGTACTCAGCTCCAATTTATTCTCTGCAGTTCTGTTCTCCTCTTAGCAACAAATACTCCATAACCTAATTGCTCATTAAAGGCCGTGCTGTGTCCCTGTAATCCAGGATGTCACAGGCAGCCGTGCTGCTCTCCCAGGGATGCTGCTGCTCCCCCGCCACGGCGCCGAGCGCCTGGCTTGGTAGAAAGTGAGAAGGCAGCATTGCATTGAAGTGGAGATTTTCATCTTCTTGGGGATTTTTTTATATCTCTCCTATATTCTGGGCTTTAGAACATCTAACATGTCTTTTATGCTTCACATCTTTCATATGAAATTGTTGTATTGTGTTGCCTATTGAAACCTAGTTTTCCTTTTGTCAGGTTTTCCCCCCTCACCCCTGCTTTCTTCTCTGCTGTATTTTGATCGGTGTAACTACTTAGGGCTCCATTTTTCTGGGTGGTTTTTATCCTCCTTAAGTCGTAGCTCTGAAGGCCTTTGTCTGTGATAAACTCAGGTCTGAGCTGGTGCTTGGAGAAGAGGATTTTTAGGCCAGTTCTGCTGCATGCAGCCCTTGGGGGAGGCTTTGGGGGTGACTGTGCCTCATCCCTCCTCCTTCTCCCTCCAATAGTCACAGGCAGCCTTGGTGGCGTTGGGGTTATTTTATTATTATCCTGTATCTCATATTGTGCATGCAAATGTCTTTTTCCATAGCTTGGAACTGCGGAAAGCCTCAGTTATATGTGTGTTTTGTAAAGGATTCACCCACCCTGGGCTTAAGTGTCATTTACTGGCAGAGCCAGGGGGTCCTTTGGGAGGGTGAGCAGGCTGCAGGGCTGATGATATCGAGATGTCCCTGTTATCCTTCTCTTAAGAAGTAAGCTGGGAAGTTTGGAAGGAGATGGGGATACCTGGGAAGTCGTGGATTCGGAGCCATCTGGCTCACTGCAGCTGCTCCATGGTCATTTCCCACAGGGATAGTTCATAGTCAGAGCCTGGAATGCAGAGGAAACTGTGTTCTCCTTATGTGTTGCTTCTCACTTGAACGGTTTTAATGCTTTTATTTTTTTTTATTCTTGAACATGCAATCTGAAATTCAGTCGTGCAAGTATTAACGAGCTGCTGATCTCCCTGCCTCTCTTTTCTGCCCTTGTTCAGAGCCTCAGATTTACAGCTCTAGTTCAGGCTGGAATTACTGACACTGTAATGTTCTGTTTTATCTCTCTATCTATTATTTGTCAAATAATTTTAACACGACTGTGCTTACAAGAGCTGTCAGAAATCCTCCAAACACTGAGGAGGATGAAGAAGTCATTGGACTTTTCAAGTGTGACTCTGGCTCTGTTGCTTTGTTTCCAGGACTCACAAAAATGACCTTTCCCATTGCCTGACAAATTGTGACCCAGGTGTGAGGGTTTGAGAACCCCAGAGCCAGACAAGGCACATTTCTGTCCTGTTGGTTTGTTCTTGTTTTCTCCATTACCAGATTTTGGACTGAAAACCAGGGAAGGGGAAGGGAAAGGGGGAGGGCAAGGTAAGCAATGCTGCCTTGCTGCCTGTTTCTGATCCTCAGGTTACAGCACAAGCTAAATAGACTACACTAAATATTTTAGGCTGTTTCCCAGACTTACAGACTTTGATCCCCGCCTTTGATTTCCCAGGCGGCAGCGCCGAGCGCTGGTTCTGAGCAGAGCAGAGCCCATTAAGCCCCGTCCAGCCCGGTGATTACCGTGCCTGTGCACCAGCACCGGGCTCTCATCACAGCTCAGCTCTGCAGCCTCGGCCCCCTCTGCCTGGGGACATGGCAGGGCTGTGCCAGCACCCAGGCAGGGACAGCCCCTCCATCCCACTCCCTTCCACTCCCCTGCTTGGTCCTTCCCCACATGGCTTCAGCAGGATGCCCAGGAGAGGAGGCGACCCTTTCTTTCCCAAGATCTCATGCAGTTTCTGCAACAAGCAGGCCATGAAATAAATATTCTGTGTGTGTCCTTGTCAGAGCAGTAGAGATGAGGGCATTTGCCTGCCTGCCCTGCTCTGTGCCTCCAAGTCCCCAGGTCTCTCTGCACCACCTGGCTTTTTTTTTTTTTTTTTTTTTTTTTTTTTTTTTATTCACTTTTTTTTTTTTTTTAATTTAAATCTAATTTTGCTGCTTTATTGTAAGTTCCCACCTAACTCCAGAGCTGCTGTCACCTCAGGGCTCTGTTGCTGCTTTTCACTCTTCCCACACCAATCTCACGTGCAGTCTGCAAAAGCTTTGAGAACTCTCTCCTGATTTTGTGTACTTGGGGTCGTCCTAGGAGGAGTGGAACAAGGGGACCTCTTAGCAGAGAGTACTCTTCAAAAACCCCTTCATCTGTAAAGTGGGAGCTGCTTTCATGCCATGAGTTGCCAGTGAAAATGGCACAGAATGTGGGCAGCATGGCTGGGAGGCACAAGGAGCTGAGATGTGCATCGAGGGCCACATCAGGACGGGATGTGCTGTGAGCCCCAGCCAGGCCCCAGGGGCTGCTCAGCACATGGAGCTCCTGCTGGGAGCTGCTTGGGGCTTGTGTTGAGTCCCTGCAGCCCGTGGTGTTCCTCACCCAGGATAGGGGCTGGTTAATCTCATCAGTGCAGCACCCAAATCTGTGCCATCACTGCAGCATTATGGGATGTCACCATAGGCTGGCCCAGCCCTGGCCCAGCCTCAGACTCCTGTTTCAGTGGATTTTCTTGCAGGTGCCACCATCCTGCCTCCATTAGCAGATTAGCACGGTTGAATTTCCCATGCGAGCGCTCCACAGTCTGTCTCATTGTGTTTATTTTGTTCAGGCTGCTTTTCCCTGGGCTTGACAGTGTAATTTGTACAGATCTCTGCTGAGTTTTCCAAACCTTCAAAGGAGCTTTTTTGTTAGCTTGGAGCCAGGACCATTGATAGCAGAGACAGAGCAACAGGAGCATTGAGAAGCGAGCGGCACACCCACCAGCCAGGAAGGCTCCCTCACCTCCGGAGCTGCTCCTTGGCAAAAGCTCCATGGTTCAGAGATTTTAATTAGATCAGATCCTCCAGGTGACCAGCCAAACATTAAAGGCATACCAATTTCTCAGCTGTGTCTCTTGCTGTAAGAGTTTTTATTATTTATTTTAGAGACATGTGACAAAAGAGCTTGGATATCCCAAATGTGCCATTCTCCTTGAATGGCACCAGGAGGTCTCCAGCCCAGGGGATTGTCCTTTCAGTGCACTTCTGCTCAGCAAAGTCCCTTCCTACCAGCTCCTTCTGCACTTGCTCTGGTCTCCATTGCCCAGAGGGACTTACAAGTGAAGTAGGATCAGATTTTTGGATCAGATCATTGCTCTTGGGGCCATGGCTGTGGCTGCAGGTTTGGCTGGAGATGAATGAGAGCCCCAGTTGTGGGCCTTGGGCCCAGGAGTGGCCTGGGGACAGCTGAAGTTAAGGGCTTGTGCTGTTTGCCTCTGTTGCCTCCCCAAATCAGTGCCCAGCCCATTCAGAGATGCCATCAATGGCTCATTGCACAACATACTGGGGTGGAAAATCGCATCCTGTTTCTGCAAGAGGAGACTCTTCTGCACCTCCTGGCATGGGGAGGCTGGGGATGGACTCCCCATGGTGGATGTGTCAGGTCCCACCTAACCCAGGCACTGCAGAAGGTGGTTTGCCTCCAGGGATGCTGCAGGGCTGGTACATGGGGGTCTGAGAATTGTGCTGTGAAAATCTCATCTGCAGGAGGATCCTGGAGCTCTTGGGTTTGTTCTTTCTCCTTCCTGCCCTGTCTGGGCAGGTCACAGATGCCCCTACCCCCACAGGGTGCCTGTGCCATGGCTGTGCCTGGATGTCTGCTGTAGCAAGTGTGTGAGGAAGGAAAAATCAAAGGTGGCTTTCAATAAATGGTTCCCTTTTCCTGCCCTGAGGTCAGCCTGGTATTGCCAGCTGGGGAGTCCCACACCAGATCTGCTCTGAGCCACGGTTTTAACTCCAAGCTGTTCTTTGCCCAGCTCCATTTGGCTCTGGTTTTAGTTTCTTTGTGACCTTCCCTGCCTCTGTCTCTCATTTCCTGGAGGGGCTGGGCCGTGGCTGCTCCAGCAGCTCCCTGGGAGCAGTGAGAGCTGTGGATCTGTGCAGGCTCAGTGACCTTTGTCTGGCACGGTGCAACTGCTGCTGCAGAGCCCAGCAAAGGCTGAAGTGCTGGAGCTGTTCCTGGAGAGTGAGAGCCCTGGGATCAGGGATCAGACAGGTGGCACACTGTGCCCTGACTGTGACAGCCCTGCCAAGGAGGGAGCCTGGAGCATCTGACATCTCCACCACCTTCCAAGAGGCATTAGAAGTGGGCTTGCAAAGCATCAGCATGGATGGGGGAATGGTCTGTCTGTGTGTCTGTGTGTCTGTGTGACCCTGGGCAGCTGCTGCCATCCTGACAGAGGTTTTTAGCCTGTCCTGGTAGGCAGAAGGGAGGATTTATCCACAGTGGTCCTTGGAGAGGAGCTCTTGCTGTGAGAGGTGTGTGGGTGATCAGCGTGTTTGCAGCCAACGAGGAGAGGGGGAAGCAGGAACTGGAAGATGAAGGTTGTTCAGGAGTGGATGTGGAGTGAGAGGATTCACAGAGCCAGGGAGCCACAGGGGAGGCTCCTTGCCAGGGGAAGCCAGGTGGGATGGGGGGCAAGGTGGGAAGGCCTAGGTGACCCAGTGTGCCCTCCCCACCCCTGCTGCCTTCATTTCAGGTGTGTTTGAGGTGGCTGCAGGGTTTGTACCTTCTCCAAAACCATGAGCCAGGACTAGTGGGAGCTGAGGGTTATTTTTTTGGGATCAGGCTGGATTGACCCTTGTTCATGTCCAGTATGGGGTGGAAATATAATTAAGTAGAATCACTGAAGTTGGGAAAGACCTGCAAGATCATTGAGTCCCAGCTGTGCCCCATCCCCACCTTGTCCCCAGCCTGAGGCCGTTCCCTCTCCTCCTGTCCCTGTTCCCTGGGAGCAGAGCCCAACCCCCCCAGCTGTCCCCTCCTGGCAGGGACTTGTGCAGAGCCACAAGGCCCCCCTGAGCCTCCTTTTCTCCAGGCTGAGCCCCTTTCCCAGCTCCCTCAGCCTCTCCTGGGGCTCCAGCCTCTTCCCAGCTCCATTCCCTGCCCTGGACATGCTCCAGCCCCTCCAGGGCTCTCTGTCCAGGAGGATCCTGGACAGGACACAGCCCTCGAGGTCCCCAGCAGTGCCAGCACAGGGGACAGGCCCTGCCCTGCTCCTGCTGCCACCCCAGTGCTGGTACAAACCAGACCAGGTTCCCTCCCACCTTGCCCTGCCCCGCTCTGTTGGTGACCTGCCTTTTGCTTTCATCCCTGCAGCAACCCCAAAGTGCAGATCGAAGCCATCGAGGGGGGTGCCCTGCAGAAGCTCCTGGTTATCCTGGCCACAGAACAACCCCTGGCTGTCAGGAAGAAGGTGAGGAGTGTGGCTGCACCCCTGGGCAAAGTTGGGTTTGTGCTGAGCTCCAGGTAAATGCCCTCAGGATATCATGGACATTTGGAGAGTGTGGGACCCCTGCTGCTCTCCACCCTGGGTGGTCTTCACTCCCAGGGGTGCAGGAGGCTGCCAAACCACCCCAGCAGCACTGGTTGGTGCCCACACTGCCCTGGCTCTCTGGGTGTCCTCCCAGTGCCAGCAGTGGCACTCACAGTGGCTCTGCCAGCCCGTGAGGAGAGGGCACGATGCCACAGCCCCTGGGGGGCACAGGCGAGGGTCCCCATGGCAGCAGAGCCATCAGGGGCTGACAAACATGGGAGCTGACATTTGGAGGAGCTAATTGCTTCAGCCAGCCCCATGTCCTGCCCTCGGCAGAGGCTTTGGAGCAAGGAGCAGCACCAAGAGCCCCCAGCCAAATGTGCAGCGCTGTCCATCGGGCTGGGGGCTTCCTCGCCCCCTCCCTCCCTCTCTCCCTCTCTCCCTGCTGTACTCCCTGGAGCATGAGATCCCATTACCCTCACTTTAGCGTGTGATGCCACCTCTCTAACATCACCTGGCTGCTCCCAAAGCCCCAGCCCTGTTTTCCACATGCATGAGGGGTCCAGCAGGGTGGGGGGACCACTGGCTCTTCCATTTGCCTGTAACGAGCTCCCTAAAATAAGTTCCCTTTTAAGCCTGGTAAGAGTCCTCCAGCAAGTGAAAGGCACAGGAGAAGGTTGTGGAACCCCGTTGCATTTGGCCACAGATGTGAGATCTCACAGGATGCTCCACGCTCAGGAAATCCTCCCAGGAGTGCCTGTGGCTTAACCCAGAGCTCCTTTTGGGGTGGGGAGGGATGGCTGGGCATGCAGGGCCTCTCACAGCATTGCTGGGAACCAGAGTAATTCTTTCCAGTGAACCTGAGAGCATCGTGCTGGCAGCCCCTGGAGAAATGAGCAGGGTGGGCTCAGTGTTGTCCACTTTCACACACAGCTGTAAGACCCTGCAAGGGTTGAACCCTCTTTTCCAGGAGGACAGAGGTTTTAATTTCCAGTTCCCGTGCTGTGCACAGTGTCCTGTGTCTCCAGACTGGATCCCAAGGACGGGCCCTTCCTGCACAGGGCAGAAGCCCGGGGCTCCCGCTCCCACGGATTTTCCGCCCCGGCGCTCACAGCCGTGCGCGGCAGCGAGGCCAAAAGTGCATTTCTTCCCTCCGCCGTCCTCTGGCCCACGATTAAAGAGGGAGACGGCAGCGTCTCCAATTCACCAGCAGCAAGGCAGGAAATGGAAAATAGGAACAAGCGGGAGCGGGGAGGACGTGGCTGTCAGCTCGGATCAGTCGGAGCGCGGGCCCGGCCCGGGTGTGAGGCGGCGCCTGCCCCGGGCGNTTGCCTCCTCGGCTCCACGACGAGCCCCTGCGGCACCGCTGGGTCCTGGGCTCCGGGTGTTGGTGCACGGGGCTGCGCCCTGACAGGGCTTGGGACGGGGCTGGGTGCTGGGGGACATCACGGCCTTGTCCTCTGACTGTGCAGGTGTGGGGCCATCACCCCTGGCTTCCAAATCACCTCGTAGGGATCCGGCTCTGCTGAGTGGTGCTGGACACTCCTCATCCCACCCCACCCCATCCCATCCCGTGGCCGGGCTTGGTGCCTGTGTGGGAGTGAACAGGGAGAAGTGATGGGGTTGGGTCTGTCAGGGGCTGGCCACCGGCCCCTCAGTGACAGCCCAGACTGGGGTTTGGATGGAAGTACCCAAGATCTGGCAGCCTCACAGTGCTGGGGAAGATTGGGATTGCAAACAGGACTGCTGGAGATGTCCCTCAGCCAGAAGAGGCTGGGATGCATTTTCCATGGAGCTCCACACAGATGGGCTGGAGTGTGTTTCTGCTCCCATGGGGAGCTGTGACACATGGGGTGGCCATGGCCACCGTGCTGATTGCCCTTTCTCTTTCCACCAGGCTCTCTTCGCTCTGTCCTCCATGCTGAGGCACTTCCCCTATGCCCAGCAGCAATTCCTCAAGCTGGGCGGCCTCCAGGTTCTCAGGAGCCTCTTCAGGCAGAAGGGGATGGAGCCCCTCCATGTCCGAGTGGTGACTCTGCTCTATGACCTCCTCATGGAGAAGGTGAGAGCTGGGGTGGCCCTGGCCAGGCATTCCCCACCTTCACCCCCAAACACAGCCAGGCCTGAACATCCTCACAGGACGAGGATGAGGAGGAGCCAGCCCAGCATCAGTGGGGATGAATCCCTTGGCCAACACCACACGAGTGCCTGGGGGAGCCCAGAGGAGCTGAAACCTTTGTTTGCCTTGAAGCCACTGCCACCATTTCCTCCCAAGGGAGTTTTACCAGCAGGACCCTGAGGACATGAGTAGGGAATGCTGGCCCTGGGCTGTGGTGTCCAGCCAAGGCCAGGGGACAGGCCAGCACTGCTGTGTCCCTGCCTGCCAGAGCCCTTTGCCTGCTGCACGTCCCTTGCTAGAGCCCAGCCTGCCACAGTCTGTGTTTTATTCTCAAATACCCTGGATTACTGCTGTAAGTGTCAGTTTAAAGCCTGTCTTTCCTTGCCATGGCTTGTTGTTCAGTCTGTGTGTTTCCCTGACTCCAGAGAATGGGAATTAAATCCACTCTGGCTCAGTTTATGGCCAATTTGCCCTGAGGATTATGGCTGCTCTAATACCTGGGTTGCAGGCACGGCAGAGCAGCACCTCTCTGTTAAATCAGTTATTTTCTAGGAGACTTTGTAAAGGTGCAAATTATTTTAGCAGGTGTGAAATCTTATCAGGTGCTGACTCTAACACGATCCTGTCAGCTCTGTGGGAAAGGAAGCAGACAGGGGCATTTTGACTCAAACCATTCCCATTTGATCCTGCTGCCTGTTTCCCAGCTGCTCCCTCCAGCATCCTGGTCTGTTCCCTCCTCCATGGGTCTGGGGCAGGCACAGCCCGGCAGATTCTCAGGTTTATGTTGAAACAACGACTTTTAGCTGCTCTTTGGATTGGGAATGCTGTACCCTGGGTGCTGGGGGGCTGCTCTGAGCTGGGGTGGCAGCTTTGGGATGGGCTGGTGACTGTCAGACTGGTTGGTTTGGGATCATAAACTACCCTGGCAGCTCTCAGTGCCAAACAGAAGTCACAGCTCCTCCTGCCACACTCCTTCCTTTTCACCCCAAATCCTGCCTGCACTTCAGCAGGCAGCTCTCAAGAGGACCAGGAGAGATCTCCTTGGTGTTCCTCCCATATCCCTGTCAGGAAATTCCATGCTACCAACAGCCCCTCCACCACCTGAGCCCCAAAGAGCTCTCAGGATGATGTGGGCGAGTTTCCCTTCCTCCTCTGGTGCTGCTCTGGGCTGGTCTCACTCGCTGTAAGGGATCCAGCCCCTTGCAGAATTTCAGTACTGGGGTTTTCTGGACCAGGTTGAAAGGGAAAGGTCTGGCTGTGGCCGGAGAACACTGAGATTCCCATCTCTGGGAAGAGCAGTGCAAAGCCAAGGGATGACGTTCATTAGGTGCTGCAGGCACCTGTCAGCAGCAAAAAGTATCAGACCAGAGACTTTACATGTTCTGCTGAGCTTCCTGCCTGAGTCCCCTCCCAGGCTGTGTGACACAGAAACCCCCAATCACTGGGAGTTTTCCAGGGTGGGCAAACAGCCCCTGTGGCCAGGGAGCCAGGACACAACCTCGGTCTGGTCTTGTGTGGCAAGTCCCCATCCACAGCAGGTGGTACAGGACATGCATCCTCCTCTACTTGTCACCTCCTGGGAGCAGTTCCTCTCTGACAGGGACATTAATCTGCATTCCACCACTTCTCACAGATGCTGCTTGAGGACTCCCAGCACGGAGAGCAGATGGAGGAGAAGATCCAGCAGTACCGGCAGGTCAGGCTGGTGCCGGCGGTGGTGGAGCAGGGCTGGTGTGCCCTGGTGCCCAATCTGCTGGCCATGCCCGAGCACGACACCCGGGAGAAGGTCCTCAAGCTGGTGGGGGTCCTGGTGGGGTTCTGCAGGGAGCACTACCGGGGGGACCCCGCCCTGGGCAGCACCCTCAGCCTCCTGCGCAGCGAGTACGAGGAGCTGGCGGCCGAGGAGCAGAGGGAGGGGGACAAGGACGGCTACTTCAGGGAGCTGCTCGGCTCCATAAACACCATCATCCAGGAACTGAGGTGAAACCGGGTTCAGTCCAGTTCCAGGGAATTCAGGGTGACAGCGAGTTTGGATGGCACTGGTGTAGGTGCACTTTGGAATAAACTGCTGGACAAAATGAGATCCCAGGACTGTGTGCCAACCACTCCATTATTAAAATAACGGCGTGTGGGGAATGTCTTGTTTGCATGGGATACTGCTGGAAAAACAGGTGTACAGTGGAGGGAACAAGCTGAGGGCTCAGCTGGGGAATTTGGGATCTGCAGAAAGGATCAAGCAGTGTTCCTGTGGGGGGCTGTGTTTGTGTCACTCCCAGGAGGGGATGTCTGTATCCCTGCAGTGCCTCCAGGCCTGGCAGAGCCCAGCTGGTCCTTTCTATCCCCCAGCCCTTGCAGGGCTTTGCCACCACCAGGGATGGGCACAAATGCCAGCAGATCCATCCCCCCGTGACCCTGCAGCCACCAGGCTTTGTGCTCAGATATTTGTGGATCCCATGTACAGTGTGTCACTTGTCAGTGTTAAGCAGCAGGGCTAATTATAGCTATTGATTCTTTTTTGATCTTTCTCTTTCTGGGGTTTGTTCAGCCTGTTTTGCTGGCATTAATTTTTTTTCTATTTTTCTCTGAAATGCATTTCCCAGCCAGCCTTGCCAAGGCTTTGCTTTGTAGGCTTAAAAAAATAATACATATATCTGATGATAGCAGCCAGGACAAGCATGGGAAGGGGTTTTTCTGCTAGAAACCTGAGCCTCTGGAGCAATGCCAGGGGAAGCAGGGATCCAGCAGAACTGGGGGGGATCAGCACAGGGATTTCTCAGGCCCTGCCTGGCCTCATCACTGTGTCACTGCTGGATTTAAGGTGGGGATTGTCTAACACCTCCTTAGGGGGTGAGCCAGGGAGAAAACCAGCAGCGGCCCTCCCTGTCCAACCCCAAAGCCAAAATCCTCCTTCGTCCTCCTGAAATTCTTAAACCTGATCAGTTTTGGGGCAGATGCTCATTGGGGACACCTGTGCTGGCCCTGGGGATGGAGGGGTGTCCATGGGCCTCCAGGGCAGCTTGGGAAGGAGCAGGTGGTGGCTCCTGGTCAGTGCCACTCGGTGTCAGCCCTGGGACAGCCCCTGTGGCCTGGGATGGCAGCAGGAAGTGCTCGTGTCCCTGGGAAGGGCCCAGTGACCCCCCAGGCTGCTTCTTCACACTGACAGTGACACAGCCAAGGATGTGGAGCACTGAAAGGAGGCAAAAAAATGATAACAAATAACAATTTCCTGGCACTGCTGCTCCTGAGGCACTGGGCCCTGGCAGGACACTTGTGGGGCAGAGGCCATGTGAGGCCCTGGGCAGTGCTGGTGCTCAGGGACCCCACACCCACCCCCTGCCCAAGGGCTCTGCAGGGGGGTCAGAGCCCAAGGAAGGGTGGCCAGAGGGGACGCTTGGGCTGCAGTCACCCCCTCTCTGCAGCTCCTGAAGGTCTCAGGGGTCATGTCCAAGCACTGGCACGGGGCACTGGCACAGGGAGGTGGTGACAGCCATGGAACCTCAGAGGGCAACAAGAGCTGCACTGCCAGCAGCCATGGCCAAGGCTCAGCCTTGGGGGTTGCAGCCCAAAAGGCCAGTGTCACACTAATGACAGGTTTGTTTCCCAAATGGCTCTGCTGGTCCACAGCCCGGGCTAATGACAGGGCTGCTGTGGCTGCCTGGCCCTCCCCTAGCAGGGCAAGGGCCAGGGCCAGGGCCAGGGCCGAGCCAGTCTTGCACCAGCCCCTCTGCAGAGCCAGCCCTGCTGAGCTGGAATTCACGCAAACTCCTGCAGCCTCCCCCAGGCACGGAGCAAGGCAGGGCTGGAGGGACCCCAGGGGTGGGGGACCCTGGGGTAGATGGAAACCTTGGGTAGGGCTCACTGGACCCCCATCTCTGCAGATATAGGAGGTGGGAAAGACACTTCCATCCTTAATTTTGGGACTAACAGGGTCCTCCCATTCCTCCAGCTGTAAGAGGGGGTCAGGCATTAAGTGCTGGAGTCACAGAGGTGGCCAGGCCAGGAGCAGCTCCCGCTCCTTCCCCTTGCACTCACAAGAGCATCAGGAGGGCCGTGCTGGCTCAGCCTGAGCTCCCCAAACCCTGGCACCCTTTAGGCAGAGAGGGACTCGGAGCAGAGCCCACGGGCTGTGTCTCCCTGGGACACTCCCCAGCCTCCACCATCCGCAGCTCAGGCAGGGCCTGAGCTCTCAGCTCTGGAGCAGCTGATGTGCCTTAATGGATTTTTCCTTTTCTCACCCATTTGTTGGGGTTTTGAATGCACTCGCCCCTCCCCACCCTCTCTGCTCTCTCCTCAAATTGCGTGTTTGAGCTTTGGCAGCCACGGCCTGGTTTGGACCCAGCCCCGTGTAAGCAAAGCCAGCTCGGGGTGCCCCGCTCCGCTCTCCTGCCCCGCTCCCCGCCATCCCCGAGGATGGGAGCAGGGAGAGCTGGAGTAGGAAAGGCGCTCATTAACGGGCATTAAATCGTGGCACGGAAACTTCACACACAATTAAAGCGGCATAAATTCAACGTGGCTCCATTCACCGCGGAATTGAATTAAGAGCACTTGAAATCTGGAATAAGACTTATCTCCTGAGGATTTAATGTGGTTTCACTAATACACTTTAGAAGATAACGTGGGTTCATCTTCCTGAGATCCCTGCACTGCCAGGTCTGCCGGGCTCTGGCACAGCCTCAGCAGAGCTGCTGTCCCACTGCACTGCAAAAAGCTCCCCAAATCTTTTCAAATCGCTGCAAACCGCCCCCCCCCAAACCCCTCCAGCAAGCACCCGGCGGCACCTGGGGAGCAGCCGTGGGGAGCTGGCGGGCAGGGAAATCCCACAGCCCTTCCCTGCCCAAAGTCACGGTGGGTCCCCCCCATCTCCACGGAGGGCTGGGAATTGGGAAGGTGGGGTTTGGCTCCTTGGGAGAGGCGGCCGAAGCACCCCCGGAGCTCTGCCCGCCCGTTCGCTCCCTCCGAGCCGAGCATCGTCCTCCGGCAGCGAGAGCGACGGCAGAGCCCTTCCCCAGCGCTTAATTACAGGGAGCAGTAATTACTGTAATTCTCTTCAATTGGCTCCCTAATAAAGTCACAGCTTCGCTGGCGGCCGGACCCCCTCGCTGAGCCGCTGCCCCAGCGCCGCTTTCACTCGCAGGGCTGGAATTCCCTGACACGGCGTGATCGGCGCTTTTGAGCTTTTGAACTCCTGACCCACCCGGTCTTGGGGGGGTGCTGAACAAGCCGGAGGGGCCGGAGGCACCAGGAGCCGGGGCTGGGCTCGCTCCGGGATGAGGAACTGCCCTGCCCTGCCCCAGGATCTGCGCTCCCCAGCCCCGCTGTCACCACCGCGTCCCCAGCTACTGAAACTGGGCTTTCATGTCACAAACTCCCCCCTCTTCTAAGGGGAGAGGGGTTTTCCCCCCTCCAGCCGCTGCGGCTGCACTCCTGAACGGAGCAATTAAATGTTACACCAATAATGATTCACCTCGATGCCCTTCTCTGCTCCAAACCCAAACGCAATTCCCAGAGGAGCAATTCTCTGGTATAAAAGAAATGTGAGTTGAGGTTTTTTTGGTCTCCTGTCCCCATCGTGTTCCTGCTGCTCCTGCACTTCCTGAGGCGGCAGCTCTCAACAGGGGAACCACATTTTAATTTCTTGATGCTCAGTGTTGGTAGCATAAATTAAACTAATATCTATTTAAAAGCTAAATAGGTGTAAATTTGTCTGCACATCTTAATAAAGGTTGTTTTTTAAAGCTCATTAATAGATTGTACTGGGGGGGAGGCATTGGATGTACTCCCTATACAGCCCAGGGAATGCCACCTTTAAGACAATACCAGGAGAAAAAAAACCCAATATTCTATAAATTCAGTTAATAATTATCTCTAAAAGAAGACCTACAGCCTGTTAACCCCCAAAATGGCAGTAGGGCACAGCTCCCTCCAAGCCTGTTTACAGGTTAAGGCTATATGAAAGTAGCCTGTAATTCCACTGTTTAATAGCTGTACTCAAGAGGCTAAAATGCTTGAAAACATAATACATTTGGCAAAAATATATCAAAAACTATTTAGCTTGATTCCGATCAGCATTACAGTAACATGACAGCAATAACCTTAATACAGTAAATTATGAGCTGATTGAGATAAATAAAATTATAACATTTCAGTGCCAAGGTTCAGCTCTAAAATGGAGCTGCACTTTAGACATTGACTCCAGCTCAGGCTTTTCCAGCTCCACAGGAACAGGCACCGCTTCCCTGCACCCGACTCGACTGGGACGTGTGAAACACACTGAAATTCATAAAATTTAAATAAGACAGCGAAATTATACCTTGTAGCTATAGTTATCACAAATAATGTACAGTCTAAATTGCAGCCTGAGCAAACATGATTTCCTGGGTGCCTCTGGAAGCCCAAGGCGGGATGCAGAGCAATTATGAGGAATGAGCACAAAGCTGATTTGCATCTGAATGGCGAGGGGGGGGCGAGGGGCGGGCTGGGCCCGCTCCATTCACAGCACCACAATGCACCAGCTGGAAAAGCAACTTTATTAGTGTCCCGCAGCAAAATACATTAGTAATTTGTAACCAGGCATTACAATTCCCGTCCGCGTCGTGCAGGAGCGATCGGCCGCCCACACCGGGGGAGTTCCCCGACCCCGGGAGCTCCCCCGGGAGCGGAGCCCCTCCGGAGGGAGCCGAGACAGGAGCAAAGGGAACCGCCCAGGGGGCTCCGGGACAGCCCAGGGAAAGCAGCATCACAGCCCCAGGGCACCGCCGAGCCCAGCTCCAAACACCACCCTCAGCAAAGCCCAGCCCAAGCACGGGTGTAGCGCTTTTCCAGCTGTTTTCCAGTTGTGTTCACACAGCCGCTGCCTGCTGTAATTGCAAACTCCTCTGAGCTTGCTCCCTTCTCCAGCCCCACAGCAGAGATACACTATCACATACAATAGTTTCATTAACTTTTTTTGAGTAAAAAATCTAATTTTTCTCTCTCGATCACCATGATAAACTGAGTCTCTGAGTAGCATGATCCTGTATTAGTGTTAACCGTTAGTGTTACTGTAAAATCCTCTTTGGTTATAGAATATTCCATTTAAAGCAAGATTATAAAAAACAGTTTCCAGCTAGAAATCCACCCCTGTAATCTAAAAGCCGTCTAAATTACCACACTTCTGCAGGCTGAAGATATACTGATAGGACTTAGAAATCTGAGTATCTCCCCAGGTAATCTAAACAAAGTTATCAAAATTATATTAAGTAAATACATTTGGAGGAATAGTAAATTTTTGAAAAATCCTTAGAGTATTAAAAGTAGAGTTCTGGAAGTAGCAGTAGTGGGCTAGAGAAAAACACCCCCGAGCCAGAGCTCTCCTCTAGATACTCTCCATGGCCTTGAACTCGCTGAGGGCCTGCACGGGGTTCACGTGCTTCTTCTGGGACGCTCTCTTGATTTTCGTCTGGGTCTCGTCCTGTTTCTCCCTCTTGACCAGGGGTTTCTTCTCCGGAGCCTTCATCTTCCAGGAGACGGCCGGGAGGTTGAGGGAGGCCATGCCCTGGGACTTCTGGTACTTGGTGGATGCCACGTAGGAGGCCTTGACCGTCTGCACCACGGCGTTCATCAGGTTCTTGGCTGCCTGGATCAGGGACATGGCACTGTCCACCTGCCAAGGGACACACAGTTACACACCATGGAACCCCCAAGCACAGCCTTCCATGGAGAGCACTGCAGGCCTGGGGGTAAAAACCAATTGAAAACTGATTTATGTGACTGATTTATGTTTTTCCTTTGAAACCTGAGGCTCCCAGTTTGAGGCAGGATTTTTCTTTGGATGCTCAGTGGTTACAAACCTGACGTGTGCCACCAACGCAAAGGCAGGGTTTGCCCCCGTCTGCATTTTCCGTATCATTGGCCATGGGAATGATTTGTATTCTGCCCTTTGCTTTTGTGACTAAGATTTAACAGTTGCTTATTCTCTAATGAAATTAATAAAGCTGTAATAATATCTTAATCACCAATAATAAATATTCAAATTGCCCTAGAATACTAAGTGGAACTGGGAAGGAAGGAACAAAAGTGCATCACCAGCCAGGCCTGGAGCCCTTTCCCGGCTGGTTCCTGATTTACAAGAGCATCAAAACAAGGAAAAAGATGCATTTGTCAAAGCTGTAGGGCACAGAGGGGACAAAGAGCTGACACCAGGGCTGGGTGGAAGACAGAGGGGAGGAGCACTGTGGTGACCTCATCTGGGAATCCCTTCTCCAGGAGCCAGTGTCCTGCTCTGGGTGGGATCCCTGACTTGTCAAGGCTAAATGGGCTGGGACAGGGGTATGATCTGGGGCAGGGTTTGATCTGGGCATGGTTTGATCTGGGCAGGGCTTGGTTCTGGTGGCTTTTCTGAGGCACTGTCCCCTCCCTTCTACTACCACTGTGCCCCAAGTGCCACCATGGCACCTCAGATCCTCTGGAAATCCCTGTGCTCTGCCCTCTTCCTCATGAGCCAGGAAACCACTGCCCTGGAGTGTTTCCACAATCCTCACAGCAGGAGGAATCATCAAACACCAGGAGAGCAGGGAGGTGCTTTTCTGAATGAACTGTCAGACTCTGAAGGTGCCAGCTCTGCCCACCTGGGCCGTGGCTCTGCTCTCACAGCACTCTGGTGCATGGCTGGATCCCGAACACTGGGCAGACTTTTCCTTTCAGACAGGTGATGCCTCTGGAATGGCTGAGGTCTTCATCTGATTATCCCATGGAGCTTAACACTGCTGCTGGCAACCCTCAGCCCCAGTGGACAGGCTCAAGGAGAAGGGATAAAACCAGGAGATCAGACTACAGATGCCAGGCTGCTCTATCACTGATGTATGGCACAGGGGATGTAACTCCTGGAGACACTGAGTCACTGCAGTGAAGCCCTGGAGTAGGCATTGCTGCACATGAACACATCTCCTGCTTTGACAGCACCATGCCTTCAGCCTCCCAGCTCCAGGACATGAACAGCAGCACATCCACCACAGCCCCTGGAGCTGCTCTGGGGGCTGGAAAGGCAGCAGGGGGGTTGGAAAGGCAACAGGGGGGCTGGCAGCAGCAGGAGGGGCAACAGAGCCCCATCACCCCCAGATGGACTCAGCTCGTGCAGGGATTATCTACTGCTGCTGCTGCTGACCCAGAGCTCTCCTTCCACAGCTCTCCCTCGGTTTTTTTGGGAAATCTGTGCTACTAAGTTTAAGCAACTGAAATAACAAGCAAGGTTTCACTGGAAAGTATCAGTGGCACAGGGTCCCAGAGAAGCCGTGGCTGCCCCTGGATCCCTGGAGAGGTAGGACTGGATGAGTTTTAAGGTCCCTTCCAACACAAACTGTTCCATGATTCTGTGGTATCAAAATGGCAGAATATGGGAAGTTTTTTTCATTTGTCAATCAGGACTCAGGGAGCAATTCTTGACTATCAGCCAATTCTGTCCCTTCTTCAAATCTCCTTCCTCAGTCCTGACACAGCTGGGCAAAAGCACCAGTGACCAAATGTGCCTGTGCAGGGCAAGGAAGAAATGAAGAATTTAGCTCCACTTCCCTGCCCCCAAATATCTGTCATACAGAATCCTCTGAGGAAGAAGCATTTCATGAACTACAGCGAAAAAAATTATTTGCAAACTAATGGCTGGAATAAAGAAGCAAGCTGACCTGGGGCAGCTTCCAGCTGTCAGAAACCAGAGCAGCCACTAAAAATCCCTGCACTCTTCAGGGCACAGCCATCCTGAAATATTAACATCTCTGGAGCATTGCAGGACCCCAGCATGTTCCAAGGCTGTGCAGAGACGTGGGGCAGGTTCAGCTGTGCTGATAAAGTGATTTAACCTCACTAAGAGTGAAAAGCAGTTTGGAAAACAGATTACACGGAGGTGAAGTGAATCTGTCTACAAACACTGTTGAGTAAGGAAATGTGAAGTCTGTATATTCACAGCGAGCGTTCCTCCCCAGAACAACGAGCCAGCAACACCAACTCTGCATCCATTAAAACGCTGCATGCTCCAGCACCTCCAGTCTATATTCTGTGGCGTTTAACACAAAAGCTCGGCTTGGAATAACCGTTCCCTGCAGGAGCAGAGCTGCCTGAGGCAGGCGTGTGCCATACGTACCCCGGAGACGACGAGCTCCCCGCCCAGGTTCTGCACCTCGGCCTTCACCTTGCTGCAGATGTTGAGCTGGTGGCAGTAGAGCGCGATGCGCTGCAGGTAGGCCAGCAGGTCCTGCTTGCACGCCGAGTCCGGGCACTGCGGGGCAACACAGGGCACCTGGTCAGTTCTGCAGCCCCACAGCTGGGGCAGCAGCCAGGCAGACAAAGCACACCTCCCCCGGAGCAGGGGACGGGCTGGGAGAGCGCTGCCCTCCCGGCGGAGCGCTGCCTTTGAGGCAGCTCAGCAGCGTGACAGGCATCTAAAAGCCAGGAGCCACGATCAGGGGCAGCACTGGACAGGCTCCTTCCAGCTGCACTTCAGCCCTCCCAGCGAGGAGGAAGAGGAAGAGAAGGAGGAGTATTTATCCTCCCCAGAGCAGCTGTAAAAGGTCCTTCCTGTACTGCACAGGACACAGTAGCAATGGTCTGACACTCAAGATCTCAAGCTGCAACTTGAATTGGTACCAATTCTTCCCTCAATTTTCGGTCTTAAGTGTTCCAAGCTTGAAAATGATAAACCCAACACTGACTCAATTACAGGCAGCAAACAGATTTTCCTGACTTCTGCTCCCATTTTGTAGCAGTGGGGAAAGCAGGTTCCTCACCAGGCACAAAATGACATTTTTAAGGTGCTTGCTGCAGCACTCATCTGTAACAGAAAGGGAACTTTTTCAGGTTTTCACAAAAGGCTCTGCAGGAGTCTTGTGCAGTTTGGGCAGGTGGCATTTTCTGGGACAGAACCGAAGAATGAGCCATGGATTAGCCAGGCTCAGGCTGGATTTCCAGACCAGAGGGGAGCCCAGCTGAGGAGCAGCCACAGCCCAAAGCAGGCTCTGTAAGACAAAAAAGCTGTGGGAAGGGTTTTGCTGCCCATGCCAGCCCTGCAGCCCTTTCAGGAGCAGCAGCAATGGGGTGCCAGCAGCAGGTCCCCCGTGGGCCACCTCATCCCCAGAGGCACCACCCCACATGTTCACACACACACAACACCTACAGCTTCACATCCATGTGATTTACATCCCACTCTGTCACACCCCACGTTGCTTAAGCCCTGCTCTGAACCCCAGAGAAGCATCACTTGTTGTACCCCACAGAGAGCTCCTGCTCTTTGTTCCATGGAAATGGCCACTCATCATCTCATCTTCCCACCCAACATCCACAGGCCTCCTGGACAAAACCACCATCAGACTCCCACTGATCCTTATCTTCTGTTCCAAGGCAGGCTGCACTGTGCCCAGAATTACTTCAGCTGTAGCAGTGGAATTCACCTGGCATTATTCAGGGACAGGACTACGGGCACACCCTGCAGGGATCTCCAGCCTTCCAGACAGCTGCACCCCATACAGAGTGATTTAAGAGTTCTTTTCCACACACCCCTGTCCACAGCAAAATCCCATTTCACCTAAGACCCTGATCCTGTGCAATGGACCATCTGATGAAGATTTATAATGGACATGGCATGACTGGAAGATTAATCTTCAATGTGGCACCACTTCATTACTTAATGCATCACTCCAGCTGAGGGTTGTTGCATTGGCCATGCAGCCTCTCCTCCCCTTTGAGGGCAAGGTAAAAATCTCCTCCTGGCTGTGAGCAGCAGGCCTTGAGCCCTGATTCTCCCTGCAGACCTTCCCTCCTTAGCTATGAGATGGAAGCAGAAACTCTTTTCTTCGTATAAAAGAGGAGCAAATTGTGGTGCACACACAGGGACGTGCAAACTCAGGATCCCACCCACATGGAGCATTTCCTTCCCAACAGCACCTGATCTACCATAACAGGCATTTCCCTCTGCAGTGAGGGTGAGTGCAGCTAACACATACATTTGGTTTTATCCAGGGCCAGAACAAGTGGCTTTTTTAAGGCAAAGTGGTCTCCGTGCTGAGCAGAAGTAACCCAGGTGCCGCAGTGATGTGCACACAGAGCTCACACACACAGGGGCACTGCAGTGGGAGACCTGCATGGCTTTATGGGTGACTGACCCCACCAAGTGACATAAAACCACCTTCTTAGTCCCAAGGAAAATGATGGAACACCCAAAGTAATTGCAGCTCCCAACCTGGGCACACGGTTTCTACCAGTGCAGCGAAGGCCTGCCTAACGAAGCAGCAAAGCCTGCAGGTTAATTTTTTAAGCTAATCAATATTAGTCAGCAGTACAAGATGTTTTAGAGCAAGTCCACAAATAGTCCTGGCCAAAGAGCTAATGAAAAACTCAAATCACCATTTTGGAAACTGCTCTCCATCTCCCAAAGAGCTCATCTAACACAGCTAGTGAGCAGCACAGCAGCAGAGGGGCTCGAAGGCTGACAAATGCCCAGCACAGCACGTCAGGGGGATGGCTCAACAATTCCAGCTACTCTGGGGGGCTGTGGAACCATTCAAGGAAAGACTCTCAAGGCAGGAGGCTGCTGCATGATCCCCAATAGCTGAGGAAGGCAGCAAAACCGTCGTGGAATAGGAATCATCACTGGGTTGTGTACATCAATATGGTGAGAGATGGAAACCCACATCCTCTCCTCCTGTGTGTGCTGTTTCTGCGGGCAGGATCGAGGACTCAGCTCAAAGACAGATGAGGTTTAAATGGAGATGTAACACAAGATAAAAAAGAGCATCAACAAAAGGCACTGCAGATGCCTGCAGGAGCCCTGTCCTTTCCTAGACAGGAGCACTCTGATAAAAATCAAAAAAAAACCCAAAAGGCAACAATTTGAACACTGATCAAGAAGGATTACATTATTGGATTAACCCACAGCCACAACTCCCATCTGCAGAGCTGCCGTGGGAGGATTCCCACAGCACAGCCCAGCCCAGCAGGGAGTGCAGTGTAGATGGAAATGAACACGTGGGGACAATCCCACCTTCCCAAACCCCCCAAACTGAGCTGCTGCCACAGACTCAGGGAAGGTTACTGGCCAAAGCTAAGCTGGCTGCTCCAGGTCAAATACAGGATTCATCTTAGACACAGCAAACACCTCCCACTTTCAGTTCCTGCTGCCCCAGCTGAGCCTGCAGAGAAGCAGAATCATCCTTTTCTCTCTTTCTGCAGAGAAAAGGGGCAGGAGAAGACAGCAGAGCCCTGGTGGTATGTGCTGATGGACACAGCCCATCCCCAGTGGCTGCAGGGGGGAGAGCCAGAAACCCCAGAGCTTCTTCCTCCCACAGCCTCTCCCTTTGGGAATGGGCCCTGCTGCACCAGGAATTCCCAATAATTGCCCCTCAGCCCCTGGAGCCAGCTGGGCCCAGCAGGAGCTGCCAGCAGCTGTTCTGGGGAGGCTCCCTGGCAGGACAGGCACTGACCACGTGTGCCAGCAGCTGCCACCAGCACAGCCACCAGCCTGTGCCCAGGGTCCCCACCCCAGCCCCCCCAGCAAGAGGCTGCTGGAGGCTTTTCCTGGGAAGTGGGACAACCCCTGCCCTCAGCCCCAGCTGCTTCCCACTGGATGATCAGAACTGATGTAACTCCCACCGCTACAAAAGGAAAAAAGGAACAGAAATTTCCTTTGGCTTTGTAGGTGTTTTGACATAGAAAAAATAAATAATAGAGAGAACCCTTGTCTTGCTGCAAACCATTGTAATCTGTGTTGTGCTCATAACTGCCTCCTATTCCCCTGTTCCCAGCAAGCAGCAGCTGCTTGGAGTGAGGGATGGAAACCTTGGGGAGAACCTGCGGCTGATGGCAGAACTCTTCCCAACAGACACAGAGTTCCTGGGATAGCAGCTCTTGGAGTTCCAGAGGAATGTGCTGCAGAAGGCTCTGAAGGCAGAGCTGGGAGCTGCTGGCACACTGAAAGGAGGGGTCACAGCTCTGGTGCCACCCAGCACACAGGACACAACCCCTCCGTGTGCTCCCAGCCAGGAGCAGGAACAGCAGAATCAGTGCTGGGAGCTGTTCCTGCTCTGTAGCTGTCACACTGTTCCACATTAACACGTTTCTAAAGAGTATGGGAGCACATCTAATGAAATATGCAGGCTCAAAGTATTAGCAGAGTATGGAGTCAGGAAAAAGCTATATTCTTGTCAAAATTACTAACTGTACAGTGCTGCTCATATTTATCTTCAAACATGTGCTTCATCTGTTACATTTTTAAGGACCTTACTGCTACTAAAAGTAGTTTTCTTTTATATTTTGAAATGGCTTGGTACAGAAAACCATATACCAACTTTGCATAAAACGTGAAAAAAAAAAAAAAAGCATTGTAAACCTTCAGCCCAAGCTCCCCTGAGACCTTGAACACAAACTGCTCCTTGCTTCATTTACCTACATCAGCAGCACACCTGGTTCTTGCAGAAACAAGGCTTTCAAAGTGCTGTAGCAAGGAGAGCCATTTGAAAAAACACTTCTCAAATTTATCTCCCCATTGAACATCTCTCACTGCATCATTAATAAAGGAGGGTGTAGACGAGCACCTCTGAATGCAACATTAAGAGAGAGCCCTGCACTGCAATGATTTACTTTCAAAGTGACACCAGTTCAGTTAAAACTCTGCAGTACAAATTTCCATCTTGAAAAGGCCTGGAAAGCAAGTGACAACTGGAGAAAACAAAGTTTAGTCCATGATCTCACACTTAACCTTCCTGCATGTCAGAGTCTCTCTTGAAGGTGAAATATTATTACTAACGTTGATGTTTCCCTGCTATTTGGGTGTGGGCTGAGGCCAAAGGTGCTCTCGCTTGGCCCAGTTTCTAAATGGCTCAGGACGGGCATTGCATAAATAAATCCCTGAGCTTGTTCAATCCTGTAAGAATTCCTTCCAAACACTGGGACAGCACAGCCACGCTTGGGTCACTGCAGGCCTTGCTCCAAGTCTTCATCAGCTCTGACTGGACAGTGAAAAAATCACCAGAGAGCTTTGACACCCTCCCCACAGCCTGCGGGGCATCTGAAAATTGTTAAATCTTACAAAGCTGCCTCCAAAGCAGTATTAAAGGTTGTGCAATAGGCTGGGTGCCATTGTGCAGGTCCTGTCCCTGCAGTCTGTGCTTTGGGAAGCACCAGGGGTGCCCTGGGTGTGGTGTGAGCCCAGCCTGGGTCCTGCTCAGCACTGGCACTGCCCTGGCTCTACGTGACCTGAAGCAGGGCTGGCACAAAATGCAGGTGCCTGACTGCAGCCAAGGAGCTGCTGTGTCACTGCTCAGGGAGGCAGGAGAGCAGCTGGAAAGAACAGAATTTTCTAGCAGCAGATCTGGAAAATCGGTTAAAACACCCAACACCAAGCACATTTTCATCTGCTCATCATGCCTGCAGCACTAAAAGATCAGCTCTTGCTCCTGAGTGCTGGAGGCTCACGGGACTGTGACTTACATGGTCAGCAATGGTCCGGCCCAGCTTGTCCATCCTTGACCCAGCCTCTGCGATCTTCTTGGCTGCACTAATCACATCTGACGTGTTCTTCAGTGGACCTTTGCCCCTGCAAAACAGAGCAGAGGCTCCCTCCTAGCACCAGAAAACCACAGCAGTGAATTCTGTGTCCCTTTCCTCATTCTGTTCCACACAGTGCTGGCAGTGACTCCTCACCCGAAGGGCAGGAAAAGGCAGGAGCAGCCATTACAGCACCTTCATTTTCAAGAGTTACCCCCTTTCAGCTCTTCCCCACATTTAGCTTAAATCTAGGAATAAAAACATTTTAAATTTTACTGCTTTGAGCAACTTAATGATCATAAGAGATAACATTTTAGAAGACAGATTTGCAATTTTTATGGAATAGAACATGAAGTTTAAAAAATAGCATTATATAAAATCCAGTAAATTAATTTCAAAAGCCATCAAAAACCCCTCTTTCCTCTGCAAATAACTGTACTAGGAACTATTTCTGCAGGATGGCAATATTGAGAAGCCCATAGAATTGAATGCTGTAAAGAACCGAGTAAATACATATATATATTTTTTTTTTCCTGGGGACAAGAATCACCCTTAAGAAAGAAAGAAAGAAAGACAGGCAATAACTGCTGTATATCTGTAGATCAATTTAAACAGTTATTACCACCCAGCCACTGCACAATAATGCATCTCCCCAGTTAATATGGAGCTGGAACAGGGCACCATTTAAAGGAAATTATAAGTGAGACTCTTAGGAGAACTTGCACCATGTCTCATCAAAAGCCCAGCAGCCCAGGCAGCTGGGAGTGATCACAAATTAAAAAGCCTCACCTGGTGAAGTCTGTCATTTCCATCATAATCATACACATCTGTTTGGCCAGGACAATGATGTCATTGCCACTGTCGTCCCATTTTGACACTTCAGCATCCAATTTACTCTTCTCCTCCTGGAAGCTGGCGACCTGCTCAGCAATCTTGGCTTTCTGCTCTTGAGGGAGCTGAGCCATGATAGCCTGGAAGAGAAGAGTTTTCTCACATGGCCTCCTGCTGCCTTGTAGAGGCTTTTTGGAACATTTCACTAATAACCAATTTCAGTCATGTAGATGGGGGATAAAACTTTAATAGCAATCCTCTACCTAGAGGCTTTACAGAGCTATTTGCTTCCATTTTGAATCAAAGTTTATACTCTTTTTTAAGAAAAAGTGCCCAGAAAGACAAGTTGACACTTAAAATATGGGCCTTTGCATGATAAAGCTGTGAAGACTCCAAACAAATTTGCCACATATTACCATCCCTCAAAATAAACTGCATGAAGGAGGACTTGCCTTTTATAGAAAATTTCAATGTTTTAAAATTAAGTTCCACTTGGGTATTGAGGATGATAAATATTACCAGTCTCTTCCCTGCAAAAAGCTAGCTGTACTCTTTTGAAACATGTCTGCTGAGGAAAGAGTAAGTGAAAATAAAGAGTATGTGCTTACTCCCAAATAAAATCTCTCAGACTGGGTTTACAGCCTGTGTAAGACTCCATGGCCTTGCCTTCATAAATACTGGGAGCACAGATGCTTCCAGGAGCAGGCAAAAAGGAGCCTTTGGTACTAAAAATCCTCTGGCAGCAGCTGTGCTAGGAGGTAAATGAGCAATGTCTGCATTTAAATAGAAGGGGGCGAGGGTCCAGGCATAGAAAGCGCTTGTGCAAAGGAGGGGAGCATAAAAATACTCCCAGTTAGTGTAATTCCCAAGCCAACGTGGCAGAAGTTTGATAAATAAGGTCTGGCTACTTCTTGCCTGGCAGGAAGAGCCTCCACAAAAAATCTGCCATGGCACTTTCCCAAGAGTGTAAATTGTTATCGATCCAGAGGGGCCATGTCAAATAAAAGCAATAGGTAAGGCCTGGTCTTCCTTCAATGCACTGATTTTAGGGTTTCACCTCTTAATGATTATATATTGCCTATCAATGCTTTCATTTTTGGGTCACAGGAAATGCAGTTAGTTGAAATTATTTCACTTCTGAGTTCCTCTCAGTGTTGTCTTGATAAATGCTCAGTGACCAAACACAACCAGCACGTGTGTGAGGAGACATTTTATGCAGATTTTTTGCTCACAAAGTTAGTGTTTGTCTGTTGAAAATAGCATTAGTCCAATGGAGTGATCTGCCCTGTACCTCCCTGCAGAAGTTCACCTGACTACAACATCTGTGGCATCAAAATGTGACATAGTTTCTTGATACTAAAAGGATTTTGATCTTTCAGAATACCCAAAATAAAGCACAGACATTTCTCACATCCATCAGACCAAATGCATTTCACTCAACCTCCTTATCAGAAGAATGCTAGAAACAAAGAATGCCACTTTTCTGATCCAGCATTTTTATCACTACACGCCCCCCCTCCCCCCAAATTTAACCTGGGTTTTCAAAGCAAGCTTTTTTGAAGGCAGGTCACACTTCTATAATGCTCAGGTTTGTGCCTTACCCTTGCACTCTGTCCAGCAATGAGCTGATCATCCTCAGTCTGGATACTGGTTCTGCTTCGGACGTCGAAATCCTCGGTCTCAAAGTCAGAATCATCCAGCTCTTCAGGAGTCTGAGGAAAAAGCATTCAGGCAGAGTCAAACTACAGATTTCATGGCTCTGAAAATCAACAAGAATATTGTTTTTCAAGCAGAGAGAATGGAAATCAGTGGAGGTAGAAATTATTCCATGTTTTCAACAAAAAGGTAAATACAGGGACTGTATCCAGCTCCGAACACGTGTGATTTTATGTGCTTGACTGCTCCTGTTAAACACCATAGGGATCCCCAGAATCACACAGCAGTAACTAAACAGCTGAGATTTGTTAGGACATTAATGCACTCAGCATCTGAAAGACAGAAAAAAGTTCTTGCAAAACGAACAGCGCTTTTGCAACTTGATTAAATGTAAAAGCTTCACTTGAGATTCTGAAGCTGGAATTACACACAGCTCTAAGGGCTGGTTCAGAAGAACAGACAGTGTCTTCAGCACAATTATGAATCAAAGCATTGACTAAATTAACAACAGATAAAATATCTCAAAATTTATCCTTATCCCTCAGGAAAAGCTGAAAAATTCAGCTAGTAAGGGCCGGCTTTTATGCTGTAGGCTAAACACATCTGACCCAGTTCCTGCTTGCCTAGGATTTATTTTTGCTACTGCCAGTCTGTAGCTGGCAAACTTTTTATAAAGCCTATCAAGTTTAAACAGCATGTTTGTCAAAATACTACATCTTTGCTAAAGTGGCACTTCATGACAATTCTCCAGAGCTGGGTCAACAAAGAACTTCACTGATAAATGCAATAAATTGTGATTAACAGATAAGATGCAAATGAAGTCCCTTTTCTTTAGATTTTTTCCTATTATTTGAATTTCACAGACTTGTCTTCCACTACAGAACTTTGTGATATGGTGAAAATAGAGATGGACATGCAAAATAATTGCCAAAAAGGAAAGGTGAGTAGGGTGACAATCAAGATTTTGGGTATTCCAGCCTCCTCTTCAGGCCCTGGAGAACAGGGTATAGCCACAAAATCAGCAAAGGGACACACCTAAGAAGTAGGTCAGTGTATCAATATTTAAAAATAATGAAAAAACATAAAGAAAACAGTTCTGCTGTACATGACTGTGACTCTGCTCTGCCCATCCCTCTCAAAGCCCAGGGACACGCAAAGTGTAACTCTGCCTTTCAACTGCCACCAAGGGCAGAAACACCTCTGCAGTGATGAGCCTGGGCTGCAGGGAAGGGGGAATAAATAGATACAGTGAGATAGTAGTTTTGAAAATACCCTGCATGAACACAAGAATGAGGTGTTGCAATGGCTTTTCCTGCTGGTCCCTGTAAAGAGCAAGAGCTCCTGGACAAAGCTGGAGTGAATGAGCCCCTGTGAGCAGGGTTAACCAAGCTCTGGAGAACCCTGGAGTCCCCATTTGGATGTCTCTTTTATCCCAAGATAAAGTCTCTGGACGACAAGTGCTAACATTTTAACTTCTTTCTAGGTGGCTGCTGTGTGGCCAGGGAGCTGCTGTTGGCTGCTGGCAGTGGAGCTGTGGCTCCCTGGCCCTGGAGCGTGGCACGGGGCAAACGTCAGCACTGCTGGCACTGCCAGCCTGGGTCATTGCTGCCCACTGGGACTGCAGCTGAGCTCCCTGTCCTCAATCACCAGGGCTTCAGCAAGGGGGGAGGCACGGCCCCTGCACAGCAGGAAGGCACTGATATCTTCATCTGCCACTGGCTGTCTATAAATCCTGAGCTTGTCTGAAAAAAATTCCATGGGGAGCACAAATGTTGTCAGCTTTTCTCCTGGTTTCTCATCTGATCCTTTGCTTTAAGCAGCAAACATGGAAGATACCATTGCAATGGTTACTGTAAGCACATATCTTCTGGGGCTGTACATTCTTGATTTACTGACCACCAAGCTGCATCTGCCATGATCATCACTCTGAAAGACCAGGGCAGCTTCTCAGAGTCAAAGGAATATAAGGAAAAGAAGTAAAAATTAATACCCCCCCCCTGTACTTGTCTTTGCTATGTCTGGCTCCTGCCCATTTTTGCCCCAGTTAGATCCAAGAAATAGGTCCTTGGATCAGCTTCAACCAGAACTTCCTTTTCTGCAACCCTTCAACCAACTGCTCCCTTCTGAGTCTGGCCTACCAGGAATTAGGGCTTCCAAGTCACACCCACTGCAAGCACACAGGAGTCAAGACCTCTGTGAGCTGCTCCTGTTTACCCAGGTTAGCCAATTAACTAATTACATGCTCTAAGAACTACAGACCAAACTCATCTCAGCTTCCTTTTGACTAACTAACATTAATTCTCAAAATTTACTTAATGAAGAGCCATTAGGTTTTATTTCTAAGCTCTCAAACCATCAACAAGCATCTATAGTTCTGAATTAATTTGCTGTTGTTAACTGAAAGGTCACTGATTTTAGCACATTAAGGAGCCAGGCATTACCATGAGATTACAAAAGATGCGTGAAGGGTATTTAGCATCACAACTCGGGCCATCATCGATGCTCAGATCTGGTTAATGAATCTGAATCCAAACGTACTGCTCAAGTGCTCCTCAGCGATTAGCACACTTTAAGACTCTGAACGTTAATAAGAGCTAAATGAAAATCTTCTCCTGTCTGCTCTCCATTATCCTGATGGCTGTCAGTTCAACAAAGGCAGGGAAAGCTGTTGGGGGAAGTTGTGCTCACCCGGATCATCAGCACGGCTTTCCTGATGTCCCGAATGCCGTCGTACACCAGCCGGGAGGCGTCGATGAACTCGTTCTCATCCATGGGCTGGGCAGGGTCGGAGCTCAGCGCTTCCACTGCAGCTTCCACTTGCTCCGTGAAGCGCGGCATGACTGAACCCAGAACACAGAGCTGGTCAGTCCCACCCCCAGCCACTCTCTTCTTCTCCCTCCTGCCTTGCTCTTAGCTACCCTGGAAGCTGTGCAGTCCTTCCACTGAAATCACAACATTTGGTACAGGAGGTGAAGTCTTATTCCAGCTCTGTTTCTGCTTACGCTGCTGCTGTTCGTTCGGTGTTTTCCCCTTGGACAGTGAAAAGTTTATAACATCCTTCTAATGGACAAGAAGAAAACACCTGGGGAAGCCCCTAGAGACTATGGGATAAAATATTAATTGTTTGTTTGACGTTCCCTCCAGATGTACATCAATTTTTGGGGGGGGAAAAAAAAAAGAAGTCATGCTACCATCAGGAAGCTCAAGTTTAAGAAGCACTGGAAGGGGGCAGATTGCACTGCTGCGTTTCAGTGACTCATGGTGCCCCAGGAAGAACATGCCAGAACCAGTTAAGAGTCTGCTCTTTCTTCAGTGTCACCCTTGATTCTTCATCAAAGTAATTAAAGCAAAACCAACAATGAATGTCTGGCACTGAAGCAGCCAGGATCACCCCTTACCCTTATGGATGTCACCAGTAGTTCATAGGGAACACTCTGATTTGGTGTTTATGTGTGGGGCACTACAACCTACAGTGCTCTTTTAATAGTTGTAAAGATAACTTTATAAAATTTTCCCTAATTGTTACCCTAAATTTCTTCTGCTGGGGGAATGTGATCTTCCTTCTGGACCCTGAACAGCTGCAGAGCCTGGTGCAATACTTCAAGATGAGCACAGCACAACTTTCAAGCCTTTACTCATGTCTGGGACTCAATCCCGGTGTTTTTGCTTCCCACAGCCCAATCCATGACAGCAAGCACACTCAGGGACACCTTGTGCACTGCTGAGCTTTGAGCCAGTCAACACAACAAAATCACACTTCTCACTTTGCAGCAGCTTTGCAAACAACTCCCACTAATTTGCATTACAGCAAATTGAGTCTTCAACAGATTTCACAGGTACATCAGTACCCAGCTGCCCACAAGCTCAAGCAACAGCAATTCAGGGCTCCTGGGAATAAGCAACTCTTACCTGTGTTGGACAGTAACTTGGTTGCTTCCAGCACCTTCTCAGTGTACACTCCAGGTTCATAGTTGTCCATCTCCGAGGTGACCACGTGAATGACGCGAGCGGCACGGCCCCGGATCGCACCAGCCGTGCGGTCTAAGCCATCCACATCCTTCTCTTGGAGAGCAATCACACATTTGTTTACATCTTCTA
This sequence comes from Aegithalos caudatus, assembly GCA_013389925.1. NCBI lineage: Eukaryota > Metazoa > Chordata > Aves > Passeriformes > Aegithalidae > Aegithalos > Aegithalos caudatus. The sequence goes on from WEIU01012182.1 coordinate 59,701, forward strand.
AAATGTGATTCTCTGGTGGTAGAAGAAGGAGGATTTAGTTGGTAATGTCTCTTCTGTTGCAGTCCATCAGCATGGCAATTGCTTAGGGTGGGACCTGCTCTATAGAAGCTCCAATGGAGATGCTGTCAAGTGTTAATTGAAGGTCACTACAACCAGCAAAGAGCTGCCTTTCCACAAGGGGTATCAAAAAACCATCAGTCCATCCACCAACTGGCCTCCACACGTTTTGCCCCTGTTTGTACTCGATTTTACCAACAGGAAAGCTGAGTTCTGCTGAGTTCTCCCCTGGTTTCTTTCCATATTTCTACCCTGGACTGCCCCAGCCCTTACTTCAAATACTGCAAACCACTCCCATACCAGCGCACGTGGGGCGATGGGCACCTCCCCAGCACCACACCTACTCCCCTCAACACCTCAACAGACACTTGGTGCGTGTTTCCAGCTTCCTCCAGACTGTTTTCCTACAGTCACACACATTCCATCAGAGCACATTACACTGCCAGTCGCCCATTCCCATCTGAGACACATAATGTATGCAGTGAATAATGTGGAAAGCATTCCAGCCACACAGCACTTACTGACTGTTCAGAAAACAAACAAAAAAATAAAGGCAAGACCTCTTGTTTGCAATTAGCTTTTTAAATATACATTTTCTGGTTTTGTAAAGAGATACTTTCCCCATTCATCAAGTACAAGAAGCCCAAAATGGGTAAAATCCTTTAAGAGATTTCTGAAGATGCCTAAAGAAATTGGGATCCTTATTTGGGGGAACCTACCCTAAAGATCTCCCAAACTGTTATTAGAGACTTCCAAACTCTGTTAGAGAACTCTTTAATGTACCAGGACTAATGTTTTGGCATCATCATCCAACACCAGCATTTGGGCTGCTTGGTAAGAAACCAACTTGGAAACATTTCAGCTCTGTCACTTAAAATAGTTTCCAGTGTTAATTACCACTGACTTAATCATTCTACACTGCCAACCCATGCAAGTGGCTTTTATTCCCTCTGCAGGTAGTAAAAGAACCATTTTGCAAGTTTGTAGAGACAAGAAGCTCATAGTGTTGGCTGAGAGAAGATGTGGAGGAACTGCCTGAAAGGATTGCTGCGGGAAGTTACGCCTGATTTCCATAAAATTAACACAGCCAGGTGCAATATTGCGAGACTTCTGTAAGTAACCTGGGCAAAAATTACACTTGTGAAATCCCTCTGAAGCAACTTAGCCTGAGCAGGTTCAGCTGAGGGCAGATTGTGGCCCTGAGAAAGGGAAGAGCAGGTTCATTAGTGATTTGACGAGTCAGTGAGCAGGCACAGGAGCCAGAGCAAGCACAGAGAGGATTTAAAGAAGAGACAGCCCTGGGAGCTGCAAGAGCCCAAAGAAAAAGCTTCGGCGCCAGGCCAAAACACAGACTGTTTATTGCTTCAATTCCTAAATGAATACATTAAGCCACAGACCATTTAAAAGCCTCTTTGGATTATCCGAACTTTAATAAAAGGCATGGACAAAATTAAGGTGAATATTAAAATGTCTGCTGATCATTTAATGCCTTTTGCAGATGTGAAATGGCCAGAAGTGCCTTCTAGAGGGAGATAAACCACAGGGCAGTTTGCAAAGGGCCCAGAGAAGTGCAGTACTGTCAGGTCTATCTGCTCTGGTGATATTCTCCAACTGGATGGTAACAGGTGAGATCTGACTTGTATTTACAAGAACTCAGACTGTGCTGAGTTCTTGTAAATACACCCAGTTCTCCCCATCCTACTGGCACATGGAGCATGGGCTCCCCACCAGCACCTCTGGAGATGGGAGAAGGCTGTCCCACATCCAAATCCCCTGTCCACGTGCTGAGCAGGAGAAACATCCCACAGCAACAGAACACAGCACAGGCAACAGCACAGGGGGTTGTCCCTCCAAAATAGCTGCGGGGAAAATGGTGTAGTTGGGCAACAAGGTAAAAAAGCAAAGGTATTTTTTCCGTAGAAATGATTTTTAGACCAAACAAGGAAATACCGTGAAAAGCTACAGAATAAAAAGTCACCCACGACTGTCAATCCTCAATCTACTCCCACCAAACACCACCTCCACCCACCTCCACATTAAAGGGATTAAGCAATGCTTTTCCAAGCAGCCCCAGCAGGCTGTGAGGGAGTCTGAGGGCTACAGGAGATCAAAATCAAAGAGCAACAGTTGGGAGATGAAGCCACAGATTCAGAAATACATCTCTGCTTCTCTGCTGCACCTCCTGTGGAAGGCCTCACAACCATTTCCATGCTGAACCTCTGCTGCCAAGGGGCACTTGCAGGAGCCAGGTCAGGCAGCACAGGGAACAAACACTGGGGAGCTCACATACTTGTAAATACAGTGCTCATCCTGGCAATGTTCACTGGGTGGCTCTTCAGGAAAAATAGTTCCAGTGAGATGGGCAATCTGTGGCACAAACCTCTGTCAACAGCACAGGAACAGAAGGCAGCAAATGGAATGGTTTTTTAAGAGTGTTTCAAAGGAGATTCAGGTAATTTCAGAACATTGAATTTGACAATTACATGGTGCTATCAGCAACTGCTCTAAAGAACAGAGATAGTGGGCACACGAACACACCCGGAGTGCTTCAGGATGGCGCCGATAAGAGGGATAAGAATTACAGAAGGTACAGGAGCTTTGAAATGAGGAATAATGACACAGGCAAAGACTGCAGTCAGGGAAGTGATGACTGACAAAGTGCATGGCAGAACTCGGTACATTTGCAAACAGCATGAAGAGAGAGAAGGGGGAAAAAACCTCTTCACCATCTTCAGTACAAGTAGGGGCATCAAATCAAGCAAAGAGGCGACAGTGCAAAACAAGGAGGTTCTTCACACGGACCACACTTCAGCTGTGAATTTTGCACAGGATGATGGAGGTGCCAGCAGTTTATAATGGTAGAAAGAACAACTAACACCAGCTTAAATGAGAAAAATCTGTCAAGGACTGTTCAGGAGATAGCACCTCTGATGCTGGAGCTCCCTGAGCTGCACATCACTCATGGCTGGAAGCACACAGACATCTCTAGGCTACAGAGCTCCTGTGCCATCCATCTCCATCCTGACAGTGAGCCTCCCCCAGACCCTGCCCTAACTCAACAGGGCCCTTCTGCTGCTGTACCTAGGAAAATGCTGTCACCTGCAAGCTCACCTGCAGCACTGTGCACCGAAGGATCCCTCTTCTATGCTGTTACCTAAACCCAGCATCCCTTTCATCAAGCCTTTACTTGTGGATAATTGATACAATTCTGTAGCATGAGCTGAATGGTGAAGCCTTTACTTCAGCACACCACACAGTAGGGATGTGGGATGGCTCACATACATATTTATATATGCGTGCACTCATGCACTCACAAAAACTCCTTTAAATTCTGCTTACATCCCAGTTGGTAACTGATACAAACATCCTAATAACCCCAAACAGCACTTGGTATAAATCATACCCGCCACGACTTTATCCAAATAGAAGTTCAGACTTCTAGCAGCTGAACTGGAGTTGTGGCGTTTATATGGAAAACATTTATCAAAGTTCAAACAAATAATATTTGAAAGAGTATTTATTGCTTTAATATTTTTTCTACCATCTCTTTGATAACACGCACATATAAATAATTACTGAATGCACTTGAATGTCTGGAGCTGTCTCAAACTACATTTCCTTGGTTGCATTTTGGGTGGTGAGCATTCACTCGAGGTGAACTCTCCTGAGTGAATCTGCCACCACTCCAGGGAAGAAATCCTCTCTGCTCACTGCCAAGCACCTGAGAGTACAGCCATGCAAGAGATTTGGTTAACCAAAAACCCAGTTCTGTTCTAACCTGCATCCCTGCAGAAAATGGGATTGTCCTGCCCACAACTCACTTGAATTTTGTGGTGCTAAACCTGAACTACAAGGGAAGGAAAGTGATTTTACTGAGTGATGCAACTTCCTCCTTGTGGTAACTTCAGTCTTAAAAAGCAGCTTGGAGCTCTTGAGAGCAGCCCAGCACTGGGCCCAGAGCTTCCTCAGCAGAGCTCCCATTCCCCCAGTGTCCTGCAGGAAGACAGAGCCCTCAGGCCAAGGGCTGACCCCGGTAGGGGCACAGCTACCAGGGAGATTCCCTTTGGCAGCTCCACATAGGCTGTGTTTGTACACACTCACAGCTTTTCCTTCCCAAATCTTTGTACACTTGTGGGCAAGCTTCAAGTGGAGCCTCCAACTTCAGCACACGATTCCCTCTGAACAGATTTCCCCAAAACAGGCACCTCTCAGCTGTGCAATTCCATCTGCTGCTGCCCCAGTGAGCACCCACAGATACAACAAGCTCAGATACTGAGCTGCCCAAGAAGTTTATGCTCACTCTTTGCAATGAGGAATTTTATTGAGTACCCAGGGAACCACAATACAATGTGTATGACAATGCAGGTGACTCATCACAGAACACCACTTGGACTTCTGTCTGGTTTTTCTTTTCTTAATCATAAAAAAATATTAATTCAGGACCTTAATTTTTCATCTACATTCTCTAACTATGTTCACCTGGTGCTTCTGACTCCACACATCCTCCTGTGAAATCTCTCTCTGTAACTGGAGGTTTTAGGTCACCTGATATGCCCAAACCTGCCTGCACCACGGAAATTAGAATCCCAGCCTGCAGTGGTGATTTGTGAACACTATTGCAGACACAATTCACATGGTTCCATCTCCATTTCCTCTGACTAAAGCACAATTAAAGGATGTGGAAATAAAAATGCCCCCATTATTTTTAGGTCACAGCAGCTGATAGTGGGTCTTTATCAAGATGCTGATAAAATGGATTATCTTGGCAAGCACTGCCAAATGTAATTATTAATCTATTATAATGATCCAATCTCTTTTAAAAAACTCTTAAAACTTTTACTAAAGCTGACATGGTACGAACAGTTTTATTTTAATTAACTTGTACAACCATGGTTTGATATCCAGTTTTGTTTACACGGCACAGTCTAAAGTGACCCGAGGGATCACTTTTTCTGTTAGTTCCTACCTTGGACATAAACACGTTCCATTTCCCCCAGAGTTATTGGTGAGGCTTGTCTACAGCAGCTAAATGGTAATTCACCCTTAGTTCAGCCAGCAATTCCAAATCTTGGGACATAAAGTGTCTTCTTGAGACCAGATCTCCTGCTGCACTTTCACACCTTGCTGGGCACAAGGTGATCCCAGGTGAGGTGTGACAACACCATCCCTTCCAAAAGCCTCACAGACCCCAGAACACGTGTCCAAACCACCCCTTTCCAGGACCAAGCTCTTAGCAGGATGATTGTTTCTCAGCCTGAAGCCCTGATTACCTGACACAGCCAGGAAGTCATCGATGGAAGTGATGTCATCCACAGCATCCGTCAGCACGCGGACTTGCCTCTCCCACTGTTCCTTGAACAGATCCATGTTTTCTTGAGCCAGTTTGCTTTGGGGTTTAGCAGCCAGAGCCAGTGCAGCATTGATGACCTGTAAAACACCTCTGGATTTTTAAAACATATCCCAACGAAACAATTACCTCCTTTGTGTTTATCCAATGAACTCAGAAGCAGACAAAGCAAGTTTAGTAAGTTTGGAGGAACTTGATGTTTAAACAAAGAAGTGTTTAATTTTGTTGCTCTCACATCCAACTCATAACTGCTTCCATGTTTATTGTGTATAGTTATTAGAAGCAGAATCACTTGGCAAGTTTTCACAAGACCTGGTTCCACCTGTCTTTAGCAGCTCATGGTAACAAGGTGCTGCTTTCCCAGTGCAGGCTGTGTTGTTAAGTATTTTAGACAGGATGACATTTAGTACACTCAAGGCTGCATTTGCTACTTGCCAAAACCTCAGTAAAAAGGTCACAAAGGGATTAATCTTATTGTAGTAGTATAGAAGTAGAAACTATATGCAAATACAAAATTAAAGATAAATTTTGATTTATCACTTTTCCTTGAAGCTTTACTCTGGATCTTGCCAGTACTTGTCATAATGACTTCGTATTTCTGCTGTGGTTGTGAACAAGCCAGGTTAGCCAGGGAACAGGAGATGCTCCTTCTGAATCTCTTCTAATTTTTTTTCAACCCCCAAGACCAGAATTTACACCAGATCCTAGTTTTTCTTAGCAGAACAAATGCTACAGGTGCTGCTGGGTCACAGAGCTTACAATGTGTCCACTGCTTGGTCATTTAAACGACCACAAAAGCCTCTTTGAATGTGGGGAGAAACCAATCTCAACAGCCTGGTCCTGCTCTTGCTGCAGCAGGATGACCTGGCAATGTGCCAGGTGTGAGGAACCATCCACAGTCAGAGTGTGACAATCCCAGCCCTGTTCCCAAGCACCTGAGAGTCAGAGCCAATTAACTCACAAGCTTCAAGGTGTAATTTTTCTTCTCTACTTTAGGACCGTATTAATTTCACAAACTTGTTGAGCAAAACATGCAAGCACCAGATGTTCCCGCTTTTCCAAAATCCACTTTCTTTACCTTCTTCATTTACAAGTGTCACAAAGCATTTAAAAAAATATATAACTCACTAAACATGGAAATTATGGTGATGTCAAATGTACTGGGACAGCACTGAATGAATCAGGCAGGAGGAGGGGGCTGCTTCACGGGCGGGATGCCAGGAGTTGGCAGTGACAGGAAAATCCACAGCAGGGCTGAGCTGCTCCCCACGCTGCCTCTGGAGCTGGGGCTGCAGGTCTGGGTCACAAATCCAGCCCAGCTCCATGGGTTGGTGACAGTGATGAACACAAGAAGCAGCACCTGAGCCTGACAGCATCTGCTCAGGGGTCTGTGGGGATCAACACACCTCTGAGCCCTGGAGGAATTGTCCCTGTCCCCACCAGCACCAGGCACCTCTGCTGCTCCCCTTCCTCCAGCCAGCCCAGGGTCACACCTGTGTGGTACCTGCATGTCCCTTTGGAATGTCCCTGCTGCTCTGCCACCCTCATGCATGGAACTGAAAGCCCTGAAAGCCCCCAGAAAGCCTTGCAACACCCAAGAAAATGATGTTTAGAATTTTAAAATCAAACAGGAATAGAGGTTTTAGAGAGGCAAACCTGTCCTCTGCTCGAGAGCCCTGATTTGCAGTCCAGCCACTGCCACCTCTCACCCTGTCTGATGGATGTAATGAATTAACTGCCTAGCAATCAAAATCTAGATATCCAAGGTTTCACAAAGATGAATCTGAACAAGTGTCCTGGAAAAGGGAGAGATAAACCAGACAATGCTCTAGAAATCTGCTCTCACTTTTATCCAGCTAGAACCTGTCACTACAGAGATGGTGGCAAGGCGATACCAAGGGTCAGGACATTTTCTCTGCTCTTCCCAACCTGCCTTGGCCCATATCAGATATGAAATATCCTGTAAGCACTGAGACAGGGCAGCATTAATGTTGCAGGAACATATGGCCTGGGTTCCTGTGAGATGCTTGTCTGGACACAGCAGCTGTCTGGACAATTAATCTTCGCCAACAGCGCATGTCAAGCCCAGCTGCCCATGTTCAGCACCTCGTCACAGGTAGTGGCAGAGCTGTCACACACACTGCAGCTGCTCCACAACCTCAAGCTGTGTGTCCTCACCAAATCCAAGCACAGAAGGCAAAGGCTGCATCACCCTCCTCTCAACAGGCAGCTTGTTCAACTAGAAAAAGTGTACTTTTTTATACATTACAGCAAAAATGTATGGCCAAGGTAAATGTATTTTATAAAAATGATCAAGCAAAACCAGTGTTGATCTCAGTTACAGACAGACATTCCTGCAGTAGGGAAGCAGCCAGCAGTACTGGAGAGGAAGAGACCTGGTGGGGATATCAAAGGTTATCCATGGTCACCGTGGAGCGAAAGACAAACCTACAGCTCAGGTGAGCCACACAGGTGTGAGTGTGCTCAGGGAGAAATTCAGGGCAGCAGATACAGGTCAGCAGACCCTTTTTATAGCACACACTCCATAACTCCATGTGCAAAGTGGCCACAACAGGCAGCTTTAGCAGGGGTCATAAAAGTTTTCACTCTGTGGAGAGTTTAGAATTCAAGTGGGCAAATCATCCCGGACGTGTCTCACACCTGTGCTTGAGGAATGTCTCAGGGATCACTGACAACACCCTGCACGTGATCTATTCCAGGGAATATACTCTGGTATCCAGCACAGAGTGATTGATTTATTTTCCAACAGATGCTTAGAGAGACGTGGGAAAATGACAGGGATGCTGGATCTTAAATAGGCTGTGTACGTAGCAGGACTATGATCCCTTTATTATCTAAAAATAAACAGTTTCAGGAGGAGGAGGAACCACTTTTTGGGGAGAAGGGATGGACCACAGTACACTTTTCTTTCTCCAAAACACATAAAGCATTGGGCAATTACTTTAAAATATTAGTACCTCTCACAGGATGGAGACAGACAGAGTTAAAACCCCAGGAAGATCATGACCGGACTATCTGAAATGTAACCACCTCCATGTAAAACATTTGGCAATCTCAGGGAAATATTTTGTGTTTCAGAGCTTTTCAAGATGCTGCCAGAGCACTGTGATCACAATGACTCACTGAAGTTGTACAAAGAGAAGAATCAAACAGGGACATTTTGAGCCTATCCAGAAGGAAATGAAGCATGGCAAGAAAACACACTATTTTTATCGGTGCTTTGTTTCATGTAGCAATTGCAATGTTCGAGTCAGACAGCTCCACGCCCCGGATCCCGCTTCCAGAGAGCTCCTTGGAGCCTCTCCCCTGCACCTCACAGCTCCCCCTGGCACAGCCAGGGCTTGGCAACACCTGGGGAGGCTCAGCATTCCAAAGACTGGAATGGATGTCTCAATCTGCACCTCGAGTCCTCTTCTCATCCCTTCCATGGGAAGAAGCTGCTGTTTTTCCCTGTTTTTATGTTCCCTGTTGAAACCAGAGATGTCAGAGCGTGGTTGTGTCCTTCCCCCTTTGCAGGGCAGGGCTCTCCAAGGCTCCCTGCAGTGACTCCTGCCTGGGTTATAACACTGCAGCTGCTTGGCCCAGGAGCTCTCTCAAAAAGCTCAGCTATTCTGGCCAGAAAACACCTGAACCTTAGATAAACCTGTGGGTAAATTACAGTCACTGGGTCAGTCAGAATTAATTCTTTTAGGCTAAATTTAGTATGGCTTCCAGCCTCAGCTTTACAGCACCCCAGCTGAAAGTCAGAGAGGCCAGGAGAAAGCCCTTCCATGTGGTGGTGTTCTTACAAAGAGCAATTCTGTAGACTTGGCTGGCATGGCCAAGGGAAGAAATATCACCCAGCTATTTGCATTGCAATCCCAACCCCTTGTATCTTAATGCACACCATGTCTGACCCACACCCATTTCAGTGGCTTTAAGCACTTCTTTCTTATCAAAAGGATTGAGGCAAAAATCTTCTGCTCCTTCCAGAATGTTCTTCCTGGAGCTTGTTTAGCTTTTCCTTGATTCCTGCAGGATTGATTTTACGATGTTACTGTGCCCCAACAAGGAGGAGTTTTTCAGTTTCAGAAGTTCTGAGGTGAACCCCCAGTCCTCTACCCCCACTACACACCATTGCTTTACAATCAAAACTTTTGCACTTCCTAAATAATTCACTTGGGCTTGGGGTTTATATAAAGATCTTGACTCACCAGATTTGTTGTGGCATTTGGATAATGAGTTGGAAAGTAGCTCCATGGCCTACAGATCCAGGATACTTTGCATTTGTAAAAAAGAAAAAGCTAATAAAACAAGCCCACACCTATCAGCTCTCATCTCAGGGGCAGAGGAACACGTGGCACACACAGACAGTGCCCAGTGGGGATGTGAAATCAGTTTTACTCTGGTGTATGTGAAAAGAAGCCCACCAAGCCTTTTGCCCTTGCCCAGGTGGATTTTAATCACATATTTTCCTGTAATAAAGCAAGCATGGCTTGCTTCCTGGCAGTTCATAAGAAGCTCCTCATAATTTAACTTTACATACACACGGTACCAGAGTTGCCTCCAGTGCACACCCTGCTCACCACTGCATTTTGCTCCGAGTGTTAAAAATGGTTTATGAGGAGGACACTGAAGTCACTTCCAGTTACATCCCAAGCCAGGTTTGCATCTGGCACATCTGTGTGTGCCAGCCCTCCATGTACTCGAGTACAGCAAAAAGCACTCTGCAGGCTCTGATGAGCTGAAATGCCTGGGAGCAAAACACACAGCAGATTGTTTTACATTCTCAGAAGCTCTAATGGCAGTGACCAGCAATGAACAGAGGCTGATGAACCAAAAGAGGAAGGAAAAGTTTCCTTTGATATCCAATACTTTGTTCCCATGTATAAAAGGCACTTTGAGCACTTTCCTTTCCTGCATGGAGTGACTGCAGGGATCTCTGCAGAGATATTTACTCGTCTTGTGGCAGTGTTGGAACACTTTTACTGAAGAACTTAGAACCACAGAATGGTCTGGGCTGGAAAGGACCTTAAAGCTTATCTCTTTCCAATGGCAGGGACACCTTTAATTAGACCAGGCTGTTCCAAGCCCCAATGTCCAACCTGGCCTTGGGCACTGCCAGGGATCCAGGGGCAGCCACAGCTGCTCTGGCCACCCTGTGCCAGGGCCTGCCCACCCTGCCAGGGAACAATTCCTGCCCAATATCCCATCCAGCCCTGCTCTCTGGCATTGGGAGTCCAGTTCATGATGCAGAATCCCTCTCCAGGTTCCTTGCAGCCCCTTCAGACACTGGCAGGGGCTCTGAGGTCTCCACACAACCTTCCCTTCTCCGGGCTGAACATTCCCAGCTCTCCCAGCCCAGCTCCATACAGGAAGTGTTGCAGTCCCCTCAGCACAAAGCCCTTCTCCAGCTTGGCATGTACTGTCACAGCAGTATTTGCTATATTTGCATAGTGTGCATAGATAATTATCCTATCAACTTCCCCATCCATGAAGAAAGCATTTTCATTTAGAGCTGAGGGCTGATTTTGTACAGCCAGTCCATGTAGAAGCTGTAAGAATTTTGGTGCCATTTATCTTGCTTCATTTTGCATTTTATGGGCTTCAAATGCTGAAACTTTGGGGGTCTCAGGGACTTTGTGTTTTTCCTGGAAGCTGTTCCACCACTATGCTCCTCAGATCCTGTGCCTTTGATGAAACAAAGAGCCTTTACTCACTAACACACTTCTTTCTACAGAACTGAATGCTTTTCCTGCTCTTTGCTTATTTTTATGCAGCAGTAACTGTTTGAATTTCTAAAATTGTTGCTTTTCTGGTCAGCCTTGGCCTGTGCTGGCTGTTTTTCCCAGTGAGTCTGGGTGATGCAAATCTGCAACCCAAGTGTTAAGTTTTTAATAGAAGCATTTCTACTCAATGCCAATAAAATGTTTCAAGCACCTGTAATTAAACAGTCTGGAGACAGATCTGCTCGTTAGAACATTCAAAAAAATCTGACAGTCTTTCAAAGCGATGAAAAAAGGGGACAATTGTTTGATGTTAAGTTTTTACTGCAAGAAAAATGAAGTTCACTCCTTCTCCAACAGCCACCAGGAAATTGGTGGTGACTGGGGACTCAAGGAGAACAAAGCCTGCTGGTCGTATTTGGGTTTGGTTGATTTGAAGGGTGGTCTGCAGGGTTTTCTTATTTCTCTAAGATACTCCAACTTTTAAACAAAAGTTTCTGGAACTCTCCATGGGATTCCTTCTGCTTTGGTATTTTGTCTCTGTGTCAGTAGGTGTGATCACATATAAGCCATCTGCCTCATCAGAAATCTATAAGCAGCAAATGGCTTTTCAAGCAGTTCAAAATTGGAATAGAAGGATGTGAACAAGCAGTTATTAAAACAAGATGTTAATATGAGAAGAGCCAATTTATTTTTATTAAAAATGTAATTTAATCCAAGAATTCTCTGCAGTCAGTTTGATGGGTGATGCGTGTGCATGGCGAGCAATTCCGAGCACACTCCAGCAGCTATGGAGGGGGTTGGGAAGGACTTGTGTTTCCAGGTGCTGCCTGGTGGCCCCCCAAAGTTTCTTTGGAGGATGAGCATTTTGGGCTGTGGTGGAGAAAGGCACCCAGCCCTGCCTTTCATGGGGGAACAGGTCCTGTGTGCCCTGGGGCAGGTCTGTCCTGCCACCTCCAAGGGGATGCTCAGTCTCCAGGGCAATGGGCTCCTGCTTTAGCTGGCAAACACCCAACCTGATAGGAACTCTACCCCACAGGTATTTCTTACAGCTCTCAGCCCGACTGCAGTTTGGGCACGAGTCTATAGATGAACTTCATGGAGGCTGCAAAACCCAAGAGAGTCAATGTACAGCTGGTAAAAGGAGCTTGAGTGACAGCAGAGTGTCACATCAAAGGGCTGGAGCGATTCTTCCTCTCCAGAGCTGGGCTGGGGCATTCTCACTGTTGGTTTCTAACACCTACAGCTTGTATGATCAGAAACACTTAGATGGTTTCAGCTCTCTTCCCAGGCTTCTTTAATGCAAAATGCTGTTACAAAACAGCACTTTCAGGCTCCCAAAGCAAGTCCTGCTTGGAAACAGAGCACAGACGCCAGAGCTGGGAGAGAGGATCCAGGTTTCTGAGCTGAGATAAACAAAATCTTTCCCTAATTCACCATTGGCAAGCTCTGTGTTTAACAAGGAGGCAAAGAAAACTTCTCCCCGTGCTCTACGAGGCAAAGGCAGGCAAAGGCAGGCAAAGGCAGGCACAGGCAGCTATTCTAAGCATTCACAGCAGTAATTTTCCATTTCCATTAAGGAAGACATTTTAAGCATTTTTTCTTTTTAATTTAACTGTAGTGATGGAGAACCTTGCTCCTTCCTCTTAACCCCCTCCAGCCTGGCCTGTTCTCCAGGACCCAGCGAGGCAGGGCTGAGGTAAGTCCTGCGTGGTGCTGGACAAAGCTGGTTCCTTCCACACACAGAATTCCAGCAATTCTTGAAACAAAGAATTCAGGCAGGCTTGTAAGTCAGGGCTTGAGGAAGAAAAGACAGTGATCCACTGAAGCTGCCTTATTTCTGCCCTGTAAACCCAGACCAAAATCATCCAGCTGGCTACTCTGGCACAGCTCATCCCAACAGCTCCTCCTGCACCCTCAAAAGGGAGCTCTAAACATCCCATTAAGTCTTCAGCTTCACATTAATTTCTGTGCTAATTGACTGGGGACCCACAAACAGGAAGGACAATGTTACTCCTGAGGAAGAGCTGATTTCCAGTAACTAAACCACACTAAATAAATTGACTGCTTGGTTCTGTAGAGACCTTTGGATGAAAAATTTTCTGCATTTTCTTTTTCCTCAAAGCAGATTTCAAACCTGAGGAGGTGTGAACCCAGGGGTGACACTGGCAAGGACTAACTCCTTGTCAATACCAACAAAACTTCCAGGTTCTCCCCAGCCAGCTTAAAGAGTTGCATGTTCCTTCCTCCTGCTGCCAGTTCAATGGCCCCTGATGGCAAGGGAGCAAATGATGGCTGTATTTGAGCTACAGCTTTTATAATTAACTCTACAGATTGATTTCTGCAGAAATCATTCTTTAACCAGGAATTCCCTACTCCCCAGAATGGTCTCTACTCAGATAAACTATTTAAGAGGTTACCTGGCACTCAAGTGCATTAAATTTCAGTTTCATCTTTCAAGCACAGCAATACTTTGAATTGCATTTCATACGTTGTATTTCTGTGTGCTACTGATACCTTGAAGTTTCTGAGACTATTGTAATTACTGTTTGACTTGACTCATTCTGAATCCAGAATCTTCCTGTAAAAATACCATCTAAGCAAAGAAACCTCCTCCAAAAACATATAGGGCATATAATGTTGGGTTTAACCTGTATCTTATGCTTAATTCACACCTTTGTTCAGTACAGCCACTCAAGAGGATTCAAGAAACAGCTTGAATCTCATCAGGAACAAACTGCAAAATAAATAGGTAATTGTCTAAAAAAGGAAATAAAATCTCACTTTGCTGTTCTTGATATTGAGAATTTTTTAGAGATTGTGGAGAATACCCAGGATTTGGGGACAAGCTGAGGAAGGCAGCTGAGGAGGAGGAGGATGGAGAGCTGTGCTGCTTGCACTGGCACAAGACGAGCTATTGTTACCAGAAAACACAGATGCCATTTGTAAAACAACTTAGACAAGTGCCCCTAATTATCTCTCAGGATTCACAACATGTTTAAATACTCTGAGAGCATTAAAGAATCAGCCCAAGAGCATGTAATATAAAATAAAAGCACTCTTTCAACTGCTATGAACATCTATAGTGTCATTAACTGATCTCTTGATGACGACCCTGAAATTAAGGCAAGACTGTGCAATGGAGCATCTAAACTGTAGGCTTGGAAGTCCAGAGATGTGACCTTTGTAAAGCCTAAATCCATCAGTTAAAGCCTTTGTGCATTTATAGATACTCAGAGCTTCCAGTGTGCGTTAAATATATTGTCCATAATCCCTGAAGTCAAAGGTTAACAGCTGCACTTCAGGAGATGTGGCTACACTGGTGACTACAGCTGGGTCATTATTTCATGCTGACTACCATGGTGCTTATTTTATCCAGGAGCAGACTTATTTAAATAGGCAGTTAGTTGCTGGAAAAGCAAAGACAGAAGATCTGAAATACACAAAATTTCAGCAATGGGGAGAGGAAAACACCCCCACAGACTTGGACAACCACCAGAAACATTTAGATTCAAAGAGAGCCTAACTCTCTTCAGATGATTATTTTCAAAAGCAGCAGCATTTGTTTGGAACACCCTGCGTTAGACACCCATGTTCTGGGAGATAACTAAAAAAAAACTTCTAACAGCCTAGTTGGCTCCTTGAGAAAAGAGCAAGCCCTCATATCAGGGGAGATGGATTTCTAAAAGCTTTTTCTTCCACATGCTTTGTTCCACCAGCAAAACTTGACCTCTGGTTTCAGCAGCCATGCACCCCAGGGTGGGGGCAGAGAACTGCTCAGCCAAAGGCAGGAGTGGGAGCACAGAGAGCCACCCTGGGATGCTCAAAGGCCTCCTTTAGGATTCAGTGCTTTATGTACAGGGACCTGTCTTCACCTGTTTAACAGCACAGTTACCTGCAGGTCGTACAAAAGGTAAAATAGTCCTGCTCCTCACACTGTCTTCACTTATTCCCTCCAAATCCCCTCCTGCTGGAGTGGGTACAGGTGAATATCTCTCTTCCTTTTGACTGGTTTAAAAAAAGACCAATACAGATGGGAAAACCTGGAGAAATTCCAAGTAATCCTGAGACAATACATTTCATTTTCATAAAATGCTATTTTGCCAATTTTTCTGAGTACATATTTTCTGTTAGTTCCTCCTTACCAACAACAGCTTATTTGGATGTTTTAGATCTAAATTTCCTGTTGCTTTAAAAAAATGTAAATTACACAAATCAACAGCACCCTGCAGTCTTCAGGGGCTCATCCAAGTATCTAGTTGTTGACATTTAAAACACCAGGCTGTCAAAAAGGAAGAGGATAGTCTAGTGCTTATATAAACTTAATTTCCTTGTTTCCATTAAAAAGTTATTAATTAAAAGGTAGTCTCAGCCAGGCTCACACTGTTCACACACAGCCAACTTCCTCTCATCCTACTCCATCGGGAAGATTATTTGGCATATTTATATTCTACTCAGGCAAAAATAGTATTTTATAATTCATCTTACAGCATGCCCAGGAGCAGTGCTAGCACCTTCACAAGGCACCTTCCTGCAGCACAGATGTGCACAGGAAACCACTGAGGCTTCCCACATTTACTAACTGCAGATTACTGGAATGTCCTGGCCAAATGGAATTAGAGCTGTGACATAAAAACGACCCTTTCACATCAGTGATTTCTTTGCCATGGATTTTAAAGTTCCAAAGTCTAGATGCCTATGCTGCATTTCATACTCTATGTGTACTAAGGGAAAAAATCAAGTTCTGCAGCAAGTCACAGACAGCACTCTGAGACCAGAGCACACCCAGAGCACCAGCTGCCCAGCTGTTGGGGTTTGCCTCCTGCTGCAATGCCCTTTCCTTACCTGGGGACACAAGGCCTCCAGCTGGCTGGCTGACATGCGAACCAGTTTCACACCTTCCTCGTTGTTGGAGATGGAGCAGGCCAGGTTGGCAACCTGTGTCAGAGGGGGGAGAAAACAAAACACAGCTGTTAGAACTGGGGTTATCTCCTCTGCAGAAAACTTTTCCCTAATCCCAACAGTGACCAGTAAGCCATCATGGAACAAAAGAATTCTACATTTGTTCTGCTCTAACCAGTTTTGAAATCACTAATGGCACCTGTTCCTTTTGTAGACATAAAACCATAACACTTTGGATTGTGGAATCCCGGAATGGTTTGGGTTGGAAAGGACCTCAAAGCCCATCCAGTATCACCCCTGCCATGGCAGGGACCCCTCCCACTGTCCCAGGCTGCTCCAAGCCCCAATGTCCAACCTGGCCTTGGACACTGCCAGGGATCCAGGGGCAGCCACAGCTGCTCTGGGCACCCTGTGCCAGGGCCTGCCCACCCTCCCAAGGAACAACTCCTTCCTAATATCCCACCTGTGGGAAATAGATTTGTAGAGAATTCTCAAAGCCTGACAGATTCACATACATCTGTATGCAAACTTCGAGATAGAAAATGCTGACTTAGAAATGCCATGGAACAAGATGGACATTGTTGAGTGAGAAATGGAACTAGAAACAAGTTTCGAATGATGGCAAATAAGACTAGATACTTTGGAGAAATAAAAGTATGAAAGATACATTGTAGTAGAACCCAGAGGGGTAGTTTTAGATGATTGGCTTTAAGGCATCAACAACGTGTGGCAAAAGCTGATAGACCAAGAAACACTTATAATGTACTGGAATTAGGAAATAGTTTGTGATTGTGATGGCATGAATTGTAACACCTATATTGTCTCACCCTTCACATGAGACCGAAAACAGAATAGAAGTTTTTAAAATGCCTCTCAGTTGCCCCACCTCTGGGTCAGGAAAGGGTATAATCTGACACCCACCTATCTCTGCCCTCTGGCAGTGGAAGACATTCCCTGTGTCCTGTCCCTCCAGCCCTTGGGAATTGTCTCTCTCCATGTTTCCTGCAGCTCCTTCAGGCCCTGCAAGGCCACCCTGAGCTTCTCTGTCCAGGTGAAAGCTTCTCCTGTCCAGGTGAACAATCCCAGCTGTGCCAGCCTTTCCTCCCAGCAGAGCTGCTCCATCCCTCTGCTCATCCTGGAGCCTCCTCTGGCCTGGCTCCAGCAGCTCCAGCTCCTTCCTGTGCTGGGCCCTGGGGCTGGGGCAGCTCTGCAGGTGGGAAATCACCTGAGCACAGGGGCAGAATCAGCCCAGGGCTTGGGGGGTTCTGGGTGATGGGGCAGGTCCAGCCCTCACCCCCAGCCAGTCAAACAGGGCAGACACCACTGCCAGCCCTGATCAGGGTGAATTCTCTCCAGCAAAATGCACAAGAGCAGCACCAGCAGCAGCTGCAGTCACAGTTTAACAACCCAATCCCACCAGGGTGGGACAGCAGCAACCCCACGGAGCTCAGGCTGGCTTGCTGGTGTTCCATGAGGGCCCCTCTGTGACAGGATGTGTCAGGTAAAGCCTGGCAGGTGTTCCAGCCCTCTCTCAATGCTGCGATTCATCAAATAAAACAGGTATAGAAGATCTTCAAGATGCATCCACAGGCCTCTGAAATTTGAATAGGATCTCTTGTGATGCTAAAAACTTTACTCTACAACCTTGACCTGGTGCACAGCATCACCCTTAACTAGGTCAGCCTGAAGCAGGGACCTCTGTAAACACCTGCCTTTTAAGAGCGTGGAGGATGGGGACAGCACAGAACTTTTCAGTAATTGAAGATATTCCTCATCCCAGAGCTACTCTCAGGGGAAGGAAGTCTGAAATAAGTTACATTTCTCAGCTGACAGGTGAATGACAAGCATGTTATTCTGAGCCATTTGAACACAGAAAGCTGTAAAAATAGCAGCAAGTGAACTGAGACGAACACCGAGTACTGTCCTTCCAGAGGCTGAGCAACCTGCAAAGCCCCCTGTAAATGTGCCATAAAAGCATCACCAGGAGCCAGCAGATGCTCAGTAACACCACTGAACCAGATTTCTCCAGATACTTTTCTCTATAAGCTGGGGAATTTCCATTCTGCCTTTAATTAAACTATTCTTTGCATTCATGTAAGTCATTTTGAAGTAGTATCTGCAGCTCCACCACATGCTTTTCCCCCTCCCCAAGCCCTTCCTTCACGGCAGATGTTCCCACACAGAATACATTACTGTCCTGCAAATCATCAGGCACGTGCCATTACACTTGAACAGCACTTTTCATCAATCCCATGATCAATCTGGGGAGCAAAATCAAGTTCCCACTGCAAAGCACACGGCCTCTTCCTCCCTTCAGCTCTAAGCCAAGTTACAGAGGAAGGAAAGCAAGGGTGTCAAGAGGAGAGGTGCCTCCAGCACAGAACAAGTAAGCAAGCAGATGTGACAGCACATATTTGGAGGAAAACACACTGAAGTTGAGAGAAAGCCTGTGCAGCATCAACAACACAAAGGAAACCCTGCCAGCTCTCAGGAATATTTGTGTCCTGCTCCTAAAGTTTCTCTTCCACACATGTTTGGATTCAAGTCCTGCACATGCAGGGGTGAACTGAAGGATGTCCCCAATCCTCTGCACAGTGCTGCAGGCAGGGCCCAGCTGAGCGAGGGCTCTGGGCTCCCTCTCTGTGAACAGCTCCAGCCCCTCTGCATGGCACCCCAACAAACAGCTGGCCCTGGAACACCCTCTCACACAGGGGTTGTTTGAACATCGGCCAGTTTTCCTGTACAACTGCCGTGCCTTGAATCCCTAGTCCCCAGCGAGCTACTGGGATGATGTAAAAGTATATCATGCTTTTGTTTAGAGGCTCACAAGAATCAAAAGACAATCAGATGCCATGATTTAAAAGTCAAATAAAGATTTTGCTGTTGGTTTAAGCACAGGTCATATTTTTGAGAAACAGAAGTTTGCCAATATTTTTATGGTCCGTATTTCCCCATCATTCTTGCCTCCAGAGGAGCATTACAACCTCTAGGAGCGAGGAGAATACAAAGCTCTATTGAGCAGGGGCAGAATAAAAGCGACATTGAAGCACCACAAGATCAGCCTCTCTGATATCTGGAGATGTTGTGCTGTCTCTCAAGCCAAGTGTGATGAATCAAGCGCACAGAAACCCTGCTCTATCTGAACACAGAGAGGCAAAGAACTTAATAATGGAGTGTCCCCACCGTGGTATAATGAAAATTTGCTTTTTTGCACAGTCATTTTTGAGCAGTCATTTTTCTTCTGAATACCCAACTGATGGCAATTCTTCTTTAGAAAGCGCCTGACTGGCACTGCCAACCCTCATGAAAGGAGCGTGTGTGCTTCCCTGACTGAAGGTCTTTGGCAGTTTAAGACAATCCAACTGTTGGCTGCCACATCCCATCCCAGTGCTGCGCCTCCAGAGCTCAACACTTCATTTCAGCACGCTCATCCAACAGCCAGCTATCTGCTCTGGCGGGGTGGATTTTCCGTCAGAGCAGCACACAAACTTCCCAGCAAACTCTCTGCTGAACACCAGAGCGAGGCAGAGACGTGGCAGCAGCTGAGATGACTTCAGAGTGCTGCAGACAGGGCTGTAAATTCACAGCAGTGCAGCATTTACTGCACCCTTGGGAAGACTCTATCAAAGCTCTGGAAAACACTCACAAGCCTCTTAAAATTTGGAATTTAAGAAGAATGGTGTCTACTAATTAATCAAGTTGTAAATGACATAACAATTCTAAACTGTCAGTAATTATCAGGTGTTCTGTAACAGGAATTCGGAAGTTGCATGTATCAGCTGAGGTGGATGGTTGCAGAATCAAGAAATTTAATTTTAAAAGTACCTAAAAGGACTCATCTTCAATAATTCCTGAGTGATCTGACAAATAACTTCTAACTCCCTCCCTCTTCAGAGGATAGGGTACTGCTGGCCAGTTATTTGGCATATAGCCATAATACATTGGATTTTGTAGCTGAGATGAAGATCAACTCTTTCAAAGCGCACAGAGTGCTTGGAAATCATACATTTCCAAAACTTCTAAATTAAATAATGCACCTCAAGGGAACAAAAATTTCCTTTAAATCAAATGTGAATTAAACAGTTTCTCCATGTCTCCAACAAAGCAGCTGACTGACATAGTAAGTGGTCAGACTTGATTTAGAAAGAAGAACACTTGTGCTCGAGAGCAAAATAGCAATTGAATTCCCACTGCATTTGTTCATTCTTACCATTCAATATCATCAAGTCCCTTTACATAAGCACTACTGGCACAGGCATCAAAGGAGACAAAACCACTGCAAATAATGTAATCAGCACAACGAGCAATCTCTTGAAAAAAGTTAAAAATACACTGGGAATGAAGACAGCCCCGAGAGCGCGGCCCGGTGCGGTTCAGACACCTCTCACTGCTGACAGACTGATTTAAAAGTAGATTTCAAGGCTCTCTCAGTTCAGACTCAACAGCCATGGCCCAGAGACGCTTGTCAGACCCCAAAAGGCAGGGCCGACCCCAAGCAGCTGCTGGTATTTAGAGGAATGAGCTTAAATTTCCCCCCAGTGACAAATGCAGTGCACAGCCCCAGCCATTCCTAGCACAGAGCTAATGGTGCCAAGCGGAACAGCTGGACAGGCTCATCTGGAAAGGGGCTTTCATGGACTGATCAGTTTTTGAAACTCCAATCTCACTGTTTTTAAGGATGACATCAGCACACTGCAAGATGATTTGAGGTGAGTGACTCTGGTGCTGGCACAGTCCAGGGTGAATGGCCCTAAATCCAGGCCAGTCACCACCGGGGGTCCCTGGGCTCTGTTTGATGTCTCTATTGGTGACCTGGACGAAGGCATCAGGGACACCCTCAGCAAATGCACAGACAGCACCAGGCTGAGCAGGAGAGTGGGGCTGCTGGAGGGCAGGAAACCCTGCAGAGGGATCTGGACTGGCTGGATCCATTAATTGTGTGGGGTTCAACCAGACCAGGTGCTGGGTCTTGCCCTGGTATCACAACAACCCCATGGATGCTCCAGGGTGGGGAGGAGTGGCTGGAAAGTGTCCAGGGGTGGGAAAGTGTCCAGGAAAATCCTGGGGGTACTGGTGACAGTGGCTGGACATGAGCCCAGGGGTGCCCAAGAGGGCAAGAGGCCAGTGGTCCCTGGGCTGTGCCAGCCAGGGGTGGCAGCAGGAGCAGGGCAGGGCCTGTCCCCTGTGCTGGCACTGCTGTGTCCTATGTTGAGGGCTGTGTCCTGTCCTGGGCCCTCCTGGCCAAAGAGCCCTGGAGGGGCTGGAGGGTGTCCAGGGCAGGCAATGGAGCTGGAGCCCCAGGAGAGGCTGAGGGAGCTGGGAAAGGGGCTCAGCCTGGAGAAAAGGAGGCTCAGGGGAGCCCTTGTGGCTCTGCACAAGTCCCTGCCAGGAGGGGACAGCTGGGGGGGTTGGGCTCTGCTCCCAGGGAACAGGGACAGGAGGAGAGGGAATGGCCTCAGGCTGGGCCAGGGGAGGCTCAGGGTGGATATTAGAGAAAGTTTCTTCACTGAAAGCGTTGTCAAACCATGGCAGAGCTGCCCCAAGCAGTGGAGTCACCATTCCTGGAGGGATTTAAAAGCCCTGTGGATGTGGCACTTGGTGACAGGGTTTAGTGGTGGCTTTGGCAGTGCTGTGGTAACAGTTGGACTTGGGAGTCTCAGAGGGATTTTCCAACTTAAATGATTCCACGGTCCTGTGCCTTTGGAGGAGGCATAACTTAAGTGGCTCCTTTTGAGAGGCAGATGCTATCTCAGGGCAAAGGGTCAGCTGGGAATATGTTGTTAGTAAGAAGGTGTAACTCCAATATTAAAAAAATATATACTGTACCATCTGTCACAGAGTGATTCCATCTCAAATTCTAGTTAACTTTGAGTCTTCAGTATTTGCTAATATTTAAATCAGGAAAAACTTGACATTTCTAAAGCTGTTATTTCTACCATTAGTAACAATTTGTGGCAGAGAACCGCCTCCCCTGACAAGACACAGGTTGTACCTTTTCTACATGAAATACATTTTTTGGCTGTTTGTTTTTTTTAAACTTAAAATTTGTTCAGATCGTGACTAAGAAGTTAAGTCTTTGAGCAATTAGGAAATTGCAGCAGCCTCAACTACACAAGTTTGGGGTCAGTGTTAAGCTTCTAAAATTACACTATTGAACATAACCCAGCAATGCCAATAATAACACCGAAGTTGTGGGTCTGACTCCCATTCACTTAAAAGCTGGACTTGATGATCTTTGTGGGTCCCCTCCAGCTCAGAATAACCTGTGATTCTATGTAGCAGTGCTGCAGCTTGGTACTTGTTCCACCTTCTCTCTGCACAGACTCCCTGGTTTAGGAAGAGAGGTTACTTTACAGTGAACTCTCTATTAAAGGACTGGCCAATTGCTGTTTCACCAAGAGACAAAACATGCAATAGAAAAAAAAAAAAAAAAAAAAAGGAATTATAATCTCTAACACTTTAAACCTTCCTTTTCCAGGATTTCAAATGCTGACAATAGATGTGTTACAGCCTCTGAGTTACGCAGCTGGATTGACTTCAGAGAATCACCACCCAGGTTTTTCTCCTTGTTTACAGGTCAAGTTTCTAGGACAGCTTCTTCAAGCAGTCAGGAAGGCAAAGTCTCCAAGGTGCTGCTGCTGCAATCATCGTGAGCTGGTGCAGCCCAAAGAAGGCTCTGCAAGTTGTTTATTGTTGCATAATTGAATGTTGTCAGAGCCCTGCCACCCAGCATTGCTAGAGCCCAGGATTGCACATTGCTGTGCAGGAGCCAAACATTCACTAATTGAATTCTCAGAGTCTGGGCAGTTGTTTGAACCTGCAATTGTAGAAATAGCATTGCAGAAAAAAGTTTTCCAACTGTCTTACACTGAAAAACTTTTCAGTTTAACATTAAGCAGAATCCTCTCGTAACCAAAAACAACAAACCCACATCTGTGTGTACACAGATACTTTGGGAATTTCAATGCCACGGAAACCAAGCTTTTCAAAGGTGTTCCTGGCATTTTCATTTCCGATTAAATTTCAAAACTTCAGCTGCTTGGTTTTTTTTTTTTTTCTTTACATTTTACAAGTTCTCTGGGAATGCAAATTCCAACTTTTAAGCAGCTTAAAAATCACCCATTTTAAAGGCAAAAAAAGAAGGAATGGACAGGCAGCCATTGAACATTTTCCTCCTAGGGATTTGCTAAAGAAAAGCTTATCTGATATTCTCACAAAATTCAAACAGAGCACAGCTAATTTCTTCCTCTTCTATGTTAAAAAAAATGTCCCAATTCTCTTCACGCTGGTCAAAGCTCAGGAAATTAATTTATCTGCAGAAACAACTGTTCTGGCAAAACTAATGGCAACTGAGCACTCTCAGAAGAGATGTGTTGATTATGTAATCCTCATCCCTCTCCAGAAAGGCTTTCATTATTGACTAAGTCCATACATTTATTTATTCACCTGTACACTACACTCAATATTCAAGATGAATCTGAACATTTTAACATCCAGCCCTAACAGGTGCTGCAGGAGGGAGTACTATATACTATAGCTGTAACACTATAGATGTGTTAACTCTAACCCTACAAACCCCTCATGTTGCAGAGGCAGAGCTAACTGGGAATTACACAAAGCAGCTCCACTCCTTTAATGCAGGAGAACTAGGGATCAAATCCACTGCAGAGTTACGGGAGTCATGCTGTCAATTGTTTTGTGATTTTCTATCACTTACATAGCTGCATGTGGCTGCAGCTCCACAGAAGGTACCTTGCAAGAGCTTGTTGTGGGCAACAGAATCCCAGTGTATTAACTGAAAATAGTATAAGTCTTTAAATAAAACAAGGCACACACAGACAAACTGCAGACGTAGAGCACCGGGGAGAATGAAGAACTAAACTGAGGGAACTGCTATTTCCAGAGCTCTGCAGCCTCATGCAAAGATGAGAACAGTTTTCATTCCAAGTCTGGTTATAAACACAAGGAGGTGAAGTTTCAGCTGGCAGAAAAAAACTGACAAGCAAGGGGTTGGCATTTTGGACAACAAGGAATGGAGGTTACATGTTTGTTATTTCCAGGCTGGCAAGTGATGGCAAGAGAAAGAGATCAGAGACAATATCACAGAATCCCAGACTGGTTTGGGCTGAGAGGGACCTTAAAGCTCATCCAATTCCAATCCCCTGCCATGGCAGGGACACCTCCCACTGTCCCAGGCTGCTCTAAGCCCCAGTGTCCAACCTGGCCTTGGGCACTGCCAGGGATCCAGGGGCAGCCACAGCTGCTCTGGGCACCCTGTGCCAGGGCCTGCCCACCCTCCCAGGGAACAATTCCTGCCCAATATCCCATCCAGCCCTGCCCTCTGGCAGTGGGAAGCCATTCCCCCTTGCTCTGTCTCTCCATGCTCTTGTAAGTAATATAACAGTATAAAAAGAAATGCATTGTGCACCTTTTGCTCCCTGTTACATTCAGGCAATCAGTATTTCCATGGGTAACCACCTTTTGCTTGGGATTACATCTTAATATTTCCACATTTTTAGCTGTATTTGTGTTTAAAATTCTAATTAAGGAATACAGCTTTGCACTTGCCTCTCACCCTGTCCAGAGCTGTCTCCAAATACCTCTCCAGCTCCCTGGTGCCATTCCAGGTACAGCTGTCCTGCAAAAGCTCTGCTCCACACTGGCAAGCTCCTTCCATGCCCTGAGGAAATGTTCTTCCCCAACAGAGCGACCCATGTGTTGCCAAGGTTTCACAGAGAAGGGAATTTTTTCCCACAGCTGGGCAATCCCAGAGTTTGTACATCAGGACAAACCAGATCAGGTTCCATTTACTGTGCAGCAAGGGCAGCATGGAGACAACTTCTCTCTTGCCAGGGGGCAAGGTTTTCAATCAGACAGAAAGAAGAGGTGTTTGAAGGGAATCAACACATCTATAGCACAAACCATAACCACAGCAGGAAAGTGCAGCAAAATCTTTATTTCCAGCCTGGTGGATTACCCTCTCTACAGACCTGAGGGAAGCAGGGCTGCTACAGGAACACCAGTGTGCGACGTGGGCACCATGCCCCTTGTCGATGCAGCTGTGGCAGCAGATGTAACTGCTGGCACAGGAACTATTCCTCCCTCAGACAAACAAGCTAAAGTGTTAGAATGTTGTTATCATCACAAACCACATTAGTTACACAAGTCTATCTGAGCTACCACGACAGCAATGACACCACTGGTGTGTGATGGAGAGCTCAGATTCAGCTGAAACCTTCAGAGCAAACCCTCAGTTGAGATGCTCCTTAGCAACACAAATACCTTTCCTTAAAATAAAGTGTTTCTAGTAGTGATATTTGGACAGGACCCAAATAATTATCCTTATCCAAAAATGTCTCTGTGTTTATCAAAGTGGAAATGAAGACAGGCTGGGAGAGCTGGGGGTGTTCACCTGGAGAGGAGAAGGCTCTGTGGAGACCTCAGAGCCCCTTCCAGGAGCTAAAGGTGCTCCAGGAGAGCTGCAGAGGGACTGGGGACAAGGGATGGTGGGACAAGACATAGGGAATGGCTTCCCACTGCCAGAGGGCAGGGCTGGATGGGATCTTGGGCAGGAATTGTTCCCTGGGAGGGTGGGCAGGCCCTGGCACAGGGTGGCCAGAGCAGCTGTGGCTGCCCCTGGATCCCTGGCAGTGCCCAAGGCCAGGTTGGACACTGGGGCTTGGAGCAGCCTGGGACAGTGGGAGGGGTCCCTGCCGTGGCAGGGGATTGGAATTGGATGAGCTTTAAGGTCCCTCCCAGCCCAAACCAGTCTGGGATTCTGTGAAATTGTTCTTCTCTCCCATCTCAGTTTGCTCATCACTCAGAACATGCTGCCTTCTGATCTGACTAAAGGCTTCCAACTTGGTGCCTATTATTAGCTGCTTAAACCAGTTTTTGGTGATTCAGACAACTGTTCATGGCAGTGTAACTGTAATTGTCAGTACACTGTGCTCTTCACAAAGACGACAAAACAGTGTCAGTAATGAGTTCCACACAGATTTCAGGCACCTCCTTGATGACATGACATGACTAATAATCCAATATTGCTAATGACTAAGATGATGAAAATCCAGACATGCATCAAGGCTTTTAGTTAAATATCAAGAATTAAAACGTTTATGCCACATCTATAAAAAAACTTTACCCAAAAAGCCACTTAAAAATGCTGTTGGAATTAAGACTTAAATATCTGGAAAATAAAAGGACTCTATTGCTTTTCAACTACCTCTGAAGGTATCACGTCAACACCACCTAAACCCAACTGTTCTCACACCTCCCGACCTCTTTTACACATTTCCCTTTTCGCAAAAGCTTCTGTTTCTAAAGCAAAAAGGAACAGAGTAAACACAGGACAGTTTCTAGTGCACATTAATATTTTCCAAACCCTGAACTCATTCATCTCTAAATCCTACCTCCTCCACATGTGCCTTGGCCCAGGTGTGCACAGAGGAAGCCCTTCCCAGTCACACAGCAAGGTGACTGTCCCTGTGGCTGGGGTGTGGCAGAAATGCCTCTCCTCCGCAAGTAGCAGCAAACCATGAGGATTTCCAAAGAGAAAAATTGTTTCTGGACAGCCCAATGGCTGCCCAGATTTGTGAGGATTCAATCCCTTCATATCTCCCATCAGTTTCACTGTCATGGCCCTGCTTGTCCATGTGCACTTACAATGAAATCTGGACAGAAAGATTACCCTCAAGTCTCTTATTCCTCTTTCAACATAATGTTTAAACTCTACCAGCATCCTACAGACCCTTTCATACATTATTTGGTGTAGCATTAGAAGATTGGCCTCAAAAAATAACCTTACAAGAATAGAAGTTATCCTATTAAAAGGTCACTTGCCTTTACTTATGTATGATGTATTAAATTTGTATATCCAGTTTTGTTGAAAAATGTAGGAACATTTTTCTGCTGAGGCTTTCCTGCTTTCCTGATTATGAATGTAAGGAAAGCATGTTCTACGAGAAGAATTTAATTTATTTATGAATTAGTTGACTAATAAAATGAACTTACAAGGAAAGTGCATCGGCTGTTGAAGAGTGTCAGACTTTAGAGGGCACATTAGAGTTACACTGGTCATTTATTGAAGACATTAGTTTTAAATTGCTGCCAAGGCTATCTATAGACAAATTACAGAAAACGTGCTTGTGTTTTGGAAGAGACATTTTGCTCATTTTGGTCTTCATTTTAAATGGGAAATTACTCTCTCTTCTCCAGACCACAGTGCAAGGACATTTCCCTTGTAATACAAAAGTACCTTAAAAATAAAAGCAATAAAAGAAACCTGAGTTGGCAGATATTTTTTTCCTCTGTAAATGAGAGTACTGGAAAAATAGGTGCTGAGGTACCCTGGTAATGACCCTAGTCTGAAAACTGCTAGGTTTTGAGATTTAATAAAATTCAGAAAACACTTCAAGTCAGTATCTGAGTTGGGTGCCAGGTGCTTGTCTTGTTCCCCAGGAACCTCATCCCTGCCTGGCAGCACTGAGGGATCCCCAGCAGCCCTGTGCTGGCAGGCAGGACGGGAGAGCACTGCAAGAATGAGCAAAGCCACCTCCAATGAGGCTTGGAAAACTCTGTGGAAACTCTGGAAATCAAGGTGGCTGAGAGACACAAAGGACAATCTTGTCAGAGCAGATTAATGTCTGGATCTGCTGGATTCTTCCATTCCATGCTTTGTCTGCAATAAATGGTATCTGGCCATGCCCAGGTAAGTGACAATGAACAGGGGACAGCCAAGCCTCAGCTTTTCAAGACCCTCACTGTGCCTCCAGACCAAAACCCAGTTTTTATTTGAAATCCAAGCTGTTTTATCCACTTCATGTTTTTTAAAAGCCTTTCACATGTAAAAAACCTGCAGCTGTTAAGACTCTCCAAAGAACATACAGGCTACAAGTCTGAGCAAATCAGGATAACTGCAAGAAAAAATGTAGCAAGTGTGCAAGGCTTCAGGCTTTGGGAGAGGGGTATTTTTAGATTTTAGTCTGAAGAATGACCCCGGGACATCGGGCTAGACAGGGAGGGCAACAGAAGGGGGAAATGTCAGAGCAAGAGGCTACAGAAAGCTTATGGAGCTGCAAGTGCCCAAATGTGATTCTTTCCAAGCAAATAAATTTGCTGTCTGCATCTGTTCATGGGTTTCACTGAAAATGAGAAAATCATCACTCCATATGCAAGATGCAACCCAGTGCATTAAAAAAAGGCACAGAGCAGTCTTTTCAGATAAATTAAAGCAATTAGAAAAAAAATCAATGCTTATAAAACACCATTGAGAGCTTTTGCCTCCTTGGTCTTACCAGTATTTCTCTTGGTAAGAGGAAGACTTACAAATAAAATTTGAGAAAAACATTTGACACAGGGGCAGTGGGTTCCAGAAGAAGAAGAGATCATTTGTTCTTTTTAAGGAATTACAAACTCCAAATATATTCTCCAAAATATTCTTCAGCAAGCAAACTGGAGGATTTTAACCTGGACTCTGTCCTTATTTACCTTTTTCTTCTTAATTTCTTACCGTCTGAAAAACTTTTCCATTAAAACTACACAGAGTTACACTGTGTCACAGTGTAACCAGTGACAAATTGACAAGCTAATTCTTCCTTTTCTAAAGCGTTCAAAAGCGTAGCAAAGGTTTCTGCTTAACATGTCTGGCTTTTTGCCTTTGCAGGAGCA
Organism: Aegithalos caudatus; assembly: GCA_013389925.1. NCBI lineage: Eukaryota > Metazoa > Chordata > Aves > Passeriformes > Aegithalidae > Aegithalos > Aegithalos caudatus. The sequence continues at coordinate 88,402 of WEIU01012182.1, forward strand.
GCCCAAGCATCCCCGGGGAGCGACACAAAGGCGGCTGAGCACAACCACTCCTCAAAGCCTGGAGGGACAGAGAGTCAGCGTGGGGCTCAGTGACATCACTGGGAATGGGCACCAGGCTGCAGGACAGCCCTGTCCCTCCTGGGGAGGAACAGTCACTCCGAGGATGCCAGTGCCAAGCTGTTCTTCCTCAAGAGCAAAGGCAGGTTGAGGAGCCAAGGCTACCTCACCCAGTGGGAAAAAAACACTGGAATGGAATTAGCAGTTCAGAGTCTGCAAATTGGGAAGACTTCCATAGTTGACAAGTGAATTTAACTTTTTGTTAGGCTGGTTCCCCAAATGCTGTTCTTTCTGTTATTCTTGTGTGTTACATTGAAATTGGCTTCTCAATTGCTGAATTAAACTCCTTTTACCAAATCCAGCCAGAGTTAATGGTCTGTTAGCATAGGGTAATTTTGAAAGCTATCTTTGAAACGTATTATTCAACTGAGACAAGGCTCATTCTACTCTTTTACTGTTACTCAGTTTTCAAAAGGCACGATAAAAGGGTTGGGATTTTACTACGTGGGAAACAAATTAGATGGGAGCCCTCTGGGATGCTCTTGGTATGGTTTCTCTAGAATACACAGACCCAGCAGGCAAATCAGCTTTTTGTGGTTATTGCACCTTTTGGTCAAATTTGGCTGCCTGGACATTAGGAACCACAAAAGCAGACAGTGCTATGCTGCCAAGAAGGGAACGTTTCAACAAAATTACCCAAATCATGTGCTTGTATCTCTTTATGGGTACTTGGAGGGCCCATAAACAGCTCAGCACTGCAGGAACAAGAACTCCCTGTGCTAAGCCAGGGCAGAACCAGCATTGCCACTCCGGTCTGGCCAACACCTGCCACAGCTTAGTATGAAAAGCAAAAAAAAAGGTAAATCTGTCTCATTATATACCTTTCAGGGGCTGGTTCAGTGACTCCTCCAGCTCACAGACATGGGGGCATTAACCCAAGGTGCAAACCCTCCCAGAAATCCCATGGGAATATGCTAAGCTCCCCAGGGCAGGGCAGGATCTCCCACACCTGCAGGATTTCCTGCCCTCCCTCAGCACCAAAGGAAGGAAGGGAAGGAAGGGAAGGAAGGATGTGCCCCCTCTACACCCAAACCACAGGAGCCTGTCAGTCAGGGCATGATACAGCACAGCTCCACTGGTGCTGCAGCTGTTTGGGCTGATACCCTGAGTCACCCAGCAGCACCTGTGAGGGCAGTTCTGATAAACTCCCTGCACACTCATCTCCCCTGAAAGCAGGTGGAAGCCATCACTGCCATCTCACCTGATAAAACATCTTCAGCCCTGCTCTTACACAACCTTTTGTTGTTTCTCCTGAGTTTCCTGGGCAAGAGCAGAATGATGAGAGAACTGGCAAACATCCTTCTCCATTCTGGCAGAGGCACAAGACATTTCAAGTGCAACCCATCTTACTGCACAGTGGATCTGACATATCATACAACTCTGGTGGCTCTCCTGCCCCTCAGGACAAGGGCTCTGCAGGAGCACTATTCCCTTCTGTCCAAGCTAAGTGTATATATTAATCCATCTCCATTCAGGGAAGAGGTCTATAAACCATCTACATCATGCTCCTCTACAACTACAGTTACATTTCAGACAGCAAAAGCAATAACCAAGCCTTCAAAAAGCTGTTGCAGCAGCATATCATTTTAGCAGAACCTTTTGATGTCAGTCAAAAATATTGCTGAATGTCTGCTTTAGTCCTTGGAAGGCAAGAGAATCTGGCTGTACAGAGGGTCTGGAAAACTCCTCTGCAGCCTGGCATTTGCACATCAGGTAGGGTCAGTGCTAGTGAGGATGGAACTGTGGCTGCTCCAGTGGAACAGGCAAAAAGGGCTCACCTGGCAAGGGCTGGAGAGAAGTTCAGGGACAGAGCAGCACAATTATTCCTTTCTAATTATGCCAATAAATTCCACATATCCACTGAGGAGGTAACAGAATTCTGGCAGAACAGCCACTGCTATTGTTACACGATTCAACTTCTCCTGTAAACAAGCCCTAAAAATAATTTTCTAGATAAATCAGGCTTGCAACATGAAGAAGGGAGGCTTTAGACCAAACCCACTTCAAAGTGTTCCCAAGGCTGTATCCTGCTGCCAAGGCAGGGCACAGCAGCCCTGCGTTCCTTCCACATGCTGCTTTGCAGAACAACATCAGTTACTTAAAATTTAGATTAGAATAACTTCGCAGCTCTAGGAGGACAGCATTGATGCTGAAACATGACAAGCCAAAAGAGAAAAACGGATGCCTTCAAGGAAATAAAAATTTTCGTTGCTTAGACAGCAGCTCTGAAGAACTGGACAAACTTCATGCAGCCTGCACAACAGGGCAGTTGCAAAGTGCATTCACAACCCTACGAAAGTACATCGTGCAAGTCAGAAGGTACTTTTACTGATGTCTGATCAGTCTTATTCTTGAGCAATTTAAATCTGCCCAGCTGTGTGAGTATTCCCCACAAGCCCTGGAGACACTTAGACTCCATTATCAAACACAGAGACACCAAGAGAGCAAAACCACACGAAGCAGCCTGGGACTGTTCCTGGGGAACTGCCGGGGTTAAGCACAACCAGCCAGAGCCTCACAGCATGGAAAAGCACAGGAGTTGTTTTTGAAGCTTATTCCTAGTGGCATGTTTCCTCAACAATACCTATAGCTGTTTGTTCCTTGCCATTCAGCATCAGCTGGCACAGAACTCTCACGCGAAGGCGGTGGCAAGGGGTTGAGAATCCTGAGGTGGATCCACGGACAGGGGAAGGCTCTGCTGCTGCTCTCTGCAGACATCACCCATGGAAATCTGCTTTCCTCAGCAGGGCACACTCCCTGACAGGAGGGGCAGCCAGGTGAGGGTCAGTCTCCCAGGTAATGAGCAAGAGGACAAGAGGGAACGGCCTCAGGCTGGGCCAGGGGAGGCTCAGGTGGGACAGCAGCAGGAATTTCCCCATGGAAAGAGCGCTCAGGGATTGGAAGTGCCCAGGGAGGTTTGGAGTGCCCATCCCTGGAGGTGGCACTGAGGGCTCTGGGCTGGGGACAAGGTGGGGATGGGGCACAGCTGGGACTCCATGGGCTGGGAGGGATTTTCCAACCTCAGTGCTCCTGGGATTCCAGTTAAGACAGGTTGTTCCCAGTGAACCTGGTTTTCCCCCCAGTCAGAGCTCAGCTCTGCTGCTGTTTGAGTTTTCCTTACAGAGGGGTGGCAGGGATCAGTTGTGTTGTCACTCCAGGTGTTCTGTTTGCTCTTTACACACACACATGAGCAGCTCTTCATTCTGAAAGCCTTCACACAAAAGGCCTGTTTATGTTCAGTGGGATTTTACTGGAAAGAAAAACCCTCCAGGCTTCAAAGCAATGGGTCAAACTGTCCAGCAGGACAATCGTGCCCTGGTCTCCCTTACTCACCTCCAAGTAACAAAACCTTTATCATATACTCACACTGTAATATCCACAACTACATGGGTTATTTAATAGCTCCTTTTGATAAGCTTTCATTTTCAATTATTTATATATTAAATCGTGTTTAAATTCATTCAAATAAAATTTTAAAAGGAAATTTATTACGGAATTTGCTTTGTGCTTCAACAGAATTGAAAAACCTGTTTTTTCTACTCTTGCCTTAATTTAACTAGCAACAATTAAAGTTTAATTTGTACCATCTTACCTCAATCAATTTGTTGGCATGTTCACGGAAAACCTGGGCATATTCTTTAACTTCTTTTTCATTCCCATTCTTGGCAGCTTCGATCAATACTAAAAGAGGAACATTTGTTTCCAGAAAAGAGTCTGAAACATGGTCCATAACAGCTTTGCGGAGCTAAAATAAAAATAAAAGAATGAGTTATTCTTCAGTAGTGTTCCACTGCTGTTTCCCTCTTACCATATTAATACGTAAAGCTTAAACTACTTTTGTCATTGATCCTTTTTCCTTTGTGTGACCAAGGCTTTCCCTGCACTAAGTCTTGTCTACACACTTTTTGCTTCAATTTAAATTAAATCTCCTTAAAAAATGGATTAGTTATAGAAGTGCAAGTCACCAGTTTGGCCACAAATATTGATTTAGCAGCTCATATTGGTTTTGTCTGAGTAAATTTGCTGCTTTCCCTCAGCTGATTAAACAACACACTGATTTAACTTTTTTATTTTTCTGCTAGAATAAAAACATTTTTCAACAAATCTGATCCATATTCTCGCTTACTTGAAAATGGGAATATATTGCTTTAAAACCAAACACACAAAAGGCTGATGCTACATAAATATAGTTTTCAAATAAAATAGGTTGAGATGAACACCACCAGAATTACAAAATATCACTGATTATCTTCGAAGTCCATCAAATTAAAGTTGTTTTTTGGAGGGTTTCAGTTGAGTTTTTTCATCTCTCTCGCCATGAGGATGATTAAGACTCCAACATCTGTATCACACAGTTAACAGGGAATTACATTCCTACCCCATACTTTCCACTGGAAGCTTCCGGCTTTTAATTCACTGAAGACAGGCCAGCAAACCCAATTCCTCCCTAGAAACAAAGCATGCAGCACTGCACTCATTTGCCTCAGCCAGCAGCACCTCTGACCATTCCCTACCTGTCTGCGCAGGTCTCTGGTCTTCTTGGTCATTTTATCAATGGCAGAGTTCAAGGCATCACTTCTTTCCTTGCGGCCAGCCTGAAAAACAGCAGACAAAGAGGTAAGCAGGTATTCAGGGTCTCAAAGTTAAACCAGTTGTTATTCATTTCATGTACATGGTAGGCTTCTTTTTCTATATTTGAGGTTTGTGAAGTGATTCTGCAAGCTGGCAGTAGAGTCTCCACCTCCCCGAGAAGGCAGTCATTGCTCCCTCCACACCCCACACCAGGGATCACACAGCACTGCTCCTGAGCAGGCAGTCAAAAGCCCAGAATCAAAAGTCAAATCCTGATAAACCATTTGTTGGGTAAGAAATTCAACATTTCAAGTGAGTCTCCAGGCCCACCCGTGGGGAGATGCCAAGGTTTGATCCAGCACGTTTTGCTTGAGCCCTGTTGTTAGAGAGGCCAAAGGGCCAGGCAGCAGGGGCAGCTTCCCTTTTCCGTCAGACATTGGGTCACAAATATCCTCATTCCTATCAAATTAAGTCAGATAAGACACTGGTGGTGGTCTGGTTTTGCTGGAGTTTTTCCTCTTTAATATAGCTTTTATTAGGGTTTCAAAACACATTTTATTCAACCACAATCCAATTTCTGAAGTCCTAAGCCACAATCAATATAATTATCCAGTTGAGAAGAAAAGCCATTTAGCAGTGCTGCAGTGAGGGTATGCCAGGTATCAATTCTCCAGGTGACAGGCCGGTGTGAAATATCTGGATGAACAGCCTTGAATCAAAAAACATCAAGTCCACTCCAAAGCAGAAAGAAAAAATGGGGGGGAGGGAGTTAGGATGTTGTAATGTCATTATAGTGTAATGAATTATTGAAGATTTGTCACCGCCATGATCAAGTTATTTGATTCTCATCACAAAAGGTAACTGAAAAGTGACTGGAGCTAAACCCAGGAGCTCGTTGTGAGGCTGCCAAGCCTTCAGCAGCCCCGGCACTGGCCCCTTTTTTGCTCTACACTCAAAAATCAAAGCTGAAGGCTCTAAATAAAGTGAAGATTAATGCACTGATTTACCCAACACTTTGCTGTTGCCCTGCCCAGGGGATACATCAGACAAGACTCCCTGAGCAATGGCTCTGTCCCTGGCATGCTGCTGGTAGCGGGCAGGGCTGGCAGCTGCAGGGGACAGGGGGACAATGGCCCCAGAAGCTGCCACCAGGCATTGCCCCAGCCACAAGCTGCTCTGAGACACCAACCTGCAGTGGCAGCTGCTTCTCCTGCTGATGTTTCACCCCTGTTTACCCATAACAACGTGACCATTTTACTGAACCCATGGCAGCCTCCTCACACACCGGGGTTTCTTCCCAGGAATATGCTTGGATCTAAGATATATGCTCATCTATTATGCAGAAAGCCAAACATTCAGCTGGTCCAAGAAGTGCCATTTTACTTCTCCCCGGGTGCTCCCACATTACCATTTTAACAAGCAGGAACAGGGATTTGAGGCGAGGCCACCCATCAGTTCCACTTTGCTGTCCCTGGCTTCACAGCCCACAACAGTCTTGGTGCACAGCACCAGATGCCTTTTGGATGAGAGGAAAACCAAGAGATGGCTTTCACTAATGGACCACTATGCAAAACACCCCAAAAAGCACATTACGGCCTGAGCAGCGCTGATTTCTCACTGCTGATCCATTCCTATGACACCACACCATGTCCTAGCACAGAAAGAGCTGTAGAATCCAGCCCCACTAGATTTTAGGAAGGCAGCTCCAGTTTATTTCCACCTTGTTGGCATGCAGAAGTTTTAGTACAGAAGCTTGTCAAAAGCATGACCAGAATTTACTTCAGAAGGCTGAAGGACAAACCACCCTGCTAATTTAGCTCTGGTGATTTAGCACATGGAGTCACTAATTTGGATCCTTCATTAGGGCTGAGCAGGGGCAGAGCAGGACAGACCCAGGACACCTCAGTGGCTACAGATGCCCTGCTGCCACTGACGTCTTAAACCATCACAGCCAATTTCAACCAAGGTCCTGAAGACAACAATGTCAAGTTTTGCCCAGCTGAAGTTTCCTGACTTTTTTTTGCCCCTGCATAATAAACACTGTGTTTCCCTACCCCATAAACACTGTGGGGCCAACCAAGCCCCATTAAGAGCTGGTGGAGCACATGAAGACCTGCACAGCCGGTGGCAACATGAACCCTCCTGAGCACAGAAACATGCTGAGGATCATCCCTGACCACAGCACTGTCATTTTGTCCAGGCTCCCACACACCTCAGGAATTTTACCCACTGATTCCACCCTACAGTTCAAATGCCCTGTTTCAGCTGGGCTCCCTCTCTCAAGTAATAAATCATGTTTTAAAGGCTCCAAGTGCCAGTTTAGCTCTTCTGGGTAATTTGTTCCACTAACCAATTAGCCTGACCATTAAGAGCTGGTCCTCATGTCTAGTGTGAACCTTCACTGAGGAGCCAGCTAATGACCCGGCAGCACAAGGCAGCAGCTCCTGCTATTCCACAGGATTAGGAAGACTCACAAGAGTGAAGCCCAGATATCCAGATTTCTAATAGGATTTTTAGATATTCAGCCCAAAACTCTGCTGAGGGAATCACAAACCCCGCAGCCAGCGAGCAGCTAATAGATTCAGTAGATTTAATAGTGTCATGATGACCATGTCAATCACTCTGCAGTACGATATCCCAACTCTGACCAGTATCATGGATAATAAATTTAGCCATGGTGCAAATTTACTTTAAATTAAGTCAGATCTTTATCAAAGAGGATAGAATTGATGTTAAAAATCACTCGTTTCCCCCACTCCCTTCATCTCTGCTGTTCCCCCACTGCTGCTGCCCCACTTGCAGAGCACCACAAACATTGCCCGTCTCATCCCTGCAGTCCCAGCTCAAACCACCATCCCCAGCGGGGTTTGTTTTAATGCTCAAAGGAAAGAAAGGGGACTTGAACACAGGGAGGGGAGCAGAATCACCATTTCTGTCACAAAGCCTTCCTGCTGTAGATGTGCCATCTGAATTCAGACAAGCAAAAGACAGACCCAAGCTTTTCCTATAGCTATGGAGGTTAAAATCGAATCCCAACTGATTTGTAGCGGTACAGGAGCACGGTAGTGGTGGTGCATTCCACCATGATCAGCAGAGCATGTGCTGTAACCAGCTACTCAAAGATATGTTTTTGTAGCTGAATATCACAAACATCTGCTGTTAATCTTAAAGGTTGATCATCAGTTTGTGTTAAGCCGAGCTCACAGAGGTACTGAAGGAGACAGTGCCTCCTGCTCAGCACCACCTCACACCAACCCTGCAGAGCCCAGCATGCCCCCTCTCCAAATCAGCACCCAGATGTGAGCCAGATGTGCCACTGCTGAGAGCCACAACTGTCCCACCTGCCACCCAGCACACAATCACCAAAAAGGATGGCTGGCAGAGAGCCTTCTGCTTCAGGTGTCTGTGAATTGACTTGTGGGCTGTCAGGACAACAGGCAGCATCCTGGTTAATGATGGGGGCTGAAAAAGAGGCAAGTGAGTGCTGGGCACACCTTTGCTGGGGGCAGGCAGTGCTGTGTCACTGTGCCACCTCTGAGTCTGCTTCCAGGGGACACAGGACATCAGTGCTTAGGTGCATTTTGTCCCATGCTTGGTTTTGCCTTGCCACCCAGACTAATTCCATATCTACAGAGGATAACCACGCACAGTCTTCCATCACTGTGACAGCAGGGCTGCCAACAAATTCCAGATAGAACAGGGCTGATTCAAGGCCAGGCAGTGTGAGCACTGACACATGACCCACACAAATTTCAGCAGTGTTTTCATCACATCCAAGGTCTGCCATTGGAGGAAGCAGGACTGTGCCCTGGTTTGCTGTAGGAAGGAGTCCCCCACAGCCAGCACACGGCTCAGCAGAGCAAATGGGCTGCATGGCATGGTCCAGGGCTCAGAACCTGAGTGACAATAAAGCTGCCTGCACTGTCCCCCTGCCCAGCTGGCCATTCTGTCACCCTGACATCCTTCCCCACATTCAGGCTGCACCATGGAGAGGGGAAGGGTGGCTCCTGCACTCACCCTGGTACAAACAGGAATTACAATGTCCAACCAGTGCCTGGTGCAGAGAACTGCTGGACAGGGAAGTGACAGCCACCACGCTATGCCACCACACGTGCCTTTTGCTCCCATGAAGACAACACCCAACCTTCAGTGCCCATCCCTGCCACTGCCCTCCCGCAAAGGATTCTGCAGCTGGCCTGAACCCCTGGGCACATCTCTGCTGCTGGGTGACCTCTGACATGTCTTTGTCCCATGTGCCCCCTTCCCAGGGCTCAGTGCTTCCACAGCAGCGAATCCGAGTAACAGAGCACGCACGGTGACGCTCCAGCCACACGTCCCTGCTCAACTCCTGCCTCACAGCCCTGTGACACAGCACTAACACAACCTTCTGGCCAAAAGGCAGCAAATCCTCCCGTGGTCCCCGAGGTGCTAACACCCAGCAGTAATTCCCACTGCCCCTCCTGCAGGCAGAGGGGTGAGCTGGCTGCTGTGCAGTGCCACATACATGGCTGCATGTCCCCGCTGCTGCAGTCTTACCTGCAGCTCCAGGGCTTGCACCCTCAAGGCCCCCAGCACAGCAAAGTCACACAGCCCCCACATCTCCATCCAGTAAAATTAGCTTGTAAGTTGTTCTTAATGCACTAGGAAGGCTTCCACAAGATGTCAGCCTAACTAAATGACAACGCTTGCCTCAGGGTGCAATTCTACTTTCCCAGCACATGGGTTTAGCAGGAAAACCAGTTGTGGTGCTGCTCCAGGAGTGGCATAGGTGAGAAGCCCCCAAAAGGGTTATCTGGTCCTGGCAAGCTTATTCCTGCCAATTTGCCTGTTCACACTGCACGTGAGGATTCAGGCTGCCATAAAGCTCCTGCTGTGGCAGAAGTGCCCAGGTAGCGTCAGACATGGTTCTCCATGCTGGGCAATAAGTTTTCAGGCTCAGGAGAAATGCATTTGCATGAGTTTTCTGGGGGTTTATTCCCAGCCTGTTGCACCTTGACACCCCAGGCAGCTCCCAAGGAACAATGTGAATGTTACTGCAGCATTCCAGACTTTGGAGACGGAGATGCACACTTGTGGTAATAACTGTTATTTCACAACAAGTGCACATAAAAACATGTTTTGCTAAGAAAAACACCCATAAAGTTCGCATTAACAGTTTCCTAAACAGGAAACTCGCTGGCAAAGTGCTAAATAGCCCTTGTTTGGTTAAGGGCCAAAGAATGGAGAGCTTCAGAAAAGGAGCAACTCACCATGTTTGAATATTAACTCTTAACTCTGTGCCAAATTACACAATCTTAACGTGGGAGGAACCTACCAGCAGATATCGATGCAAAAAAGCAAAACGTTTCCAATGATACCTAATTTCAGTCTCCTGGTAAGAGGGAAAGAGGCAGCACTGGGGAGGGCTAATAGCTGACCTCAAATTATACTTTTTGGAATGCTGTTAGTTAAATGTTATGGTAACATATTGAAATGTTATTAGAACTCCAAGCAACACCTCGGATCAGGGTGTTGCACAGAGCTGTCCGTCGGACAGCTGCAGCTGAGCCTGAGCTCTTTGTACACCGAACAGTAACAAGAAGAATCTCTTAAAATAGGTTTACGTAATTTCGTTGCATGTATTTCTTTCACACTGGAGCAAATGTGAAAACATTTACTATGGCAGAGCAATTTAAGAAATTTATCTAACATTTCCTAATTTGCCTAATCATTAGAGACAGTTACTCTCCTGATGGGTTCAGGGTAGGGTTTGTTTGTTTTGCTTTAGCTTTTTTGATGTTTTTGAGATTTTTTAATTGTTTGTTCACCTTCTCCATCCCTTTACTTTCCACTCAGTGCTTCCCTTGAGTCTGCCCATCCCAGAAAGGAAACACCAGAGGCGGGGTCACCATTCCAGCACAGGACAGCCAAAGGAGAAGCAGGCAGAGAACAGCCGGTCGTGGTTTAAGCAAGGGCCTCCAAGGAACCAAAGCAAGGAACCAACACTAAATAACAAAGGTAAATGGCCATTTTATTTTAAACCCTTCTTTTGACACAATTCATCTTGCTCCATCCTCCTGGGAAATTTGTTATTCTCAGCTCATTCCAGATCTTGGAGGTCAGAGGTGATAGCTTGCTGCTACATAGCAAACATTTTCAAGTCCCTTCTCTGCATTATTGCTTTATAACTCAAGGTGAAAAAAAAAAAAAAAAAAAAGCTTATTGAAGTTGCCTGGAGCAGGAAACCAGCATCCCCCTGCTGCAGTCACACTGAGCTACGACCAGAGCACTGGCTTCAAAGGCTTTACCTGCACATGCATCCTAAAAACATATAAGAATGTCAATTGAACCTGGTAATTTACCTTTCAGTACGAGCTGTCTCAGATGAGAGGTTGCTCTGAATAATGGAGCAATGAACCTTTAAAGCAAGCAAACAGCCCTAAGAGCCCACTATCCTCCTCCTGGCTGTGTGTGCACGCTCTGGCCAGAGCCTGGTGGGGCTGGAGAGCACACACAGCTCTGCAGGAGCACAGCTCTGCAGCCCTAAACCCACAGGATAACTGTTACACACCCACCCTGTAGCCAGGGGCTCCTGGAGGTGGTGTCCCCCCTCTCTGAGAGGACACACAGCAGCAGGACATTGTGGGTGACCACAAGGAAGCCCTTGCACTGCTCCAAGCCCCGGCTGGAAACGCCAATTTTACCATTTCCTCCCTGCATTCCAGTGCCCAGGAAAAAGCAAGTACAAAAGCCACCGTTTGAGAGGAGAAAATAGATTTCCTAGTTTCATAACCACACACTGTCAAGCTGGATTCCAATTAAATTTTTCCTGTGCCCTAGCGCAAGCTTTGCTTTTTCCAGAAATTTCTCCTGGCTTGGAGCACTCGCTCCTGTGCCCTGCTCCCAGGCTGTACTTCCTGACACTCCAGCTCCAGCTCCACCACTGCTCTCTGCACTTCTGCAGGGACCACAGTCACACACAGCTGTCACACAGAGCTCTGAGCTGCCCAATCCCTCTCACCTCCATGAAAGCCGGTGCTGACCAGCATCCTCTATTCAAACTCTGCGCATTTCGCATCTAAAAGTTCCTTTCACGCAGGGAGATTTAGCAGGAAAGTGGGAGCAAGCAGCACTCGGGCACTTCCACCTGTGCCTCTGCGCTGCTTTTAACCCCAGCTGAGCAGAGCTGGTGCAGACGTGGGGGGAGCAGGGTGCTGCAAGTCCCTCCTGCTCCTGTCGCGGGGACGAAGGGCGCCGGCCGCTGGATTTTTCCCCCTCTATCAGTGGTCTTTAACACGATCACAGCATGCAGCACAATGCTTTAAAACAGCAAAGCTTCTGGAAAACCCAAACAAAAGGAACGTCACCAGGTGACGTCAGCCTATATAGAGCCCTGTGTGGTCGCAGCGCATAAGCAAATCCATTCTTGTACCGCTTCCCTGAAAAGCTTTTCAGTAAATGCACTCATGCTACTACAGGAGCTTCTCTCAGCAATAAGCCACCCATCTGCCATCAACAAGTTAGGACTAAAGGAAGCCACAGCTGCGGAAAAGGAAAACGTGAGCTTCAATTAACCAGCCGAGCAGCCACGGAGGACAAAAACTTGTATTAAGATTTAAAAATTGCAGACCTGTCAGAGAAGATCAAGGCAGCAATTTCAAAAGGAATATTCCAAGAGAGCATCGTGGATTTTGCACTAATATCAAAGGACACTAAACCCAGTCAATTATTCAAGGCTGTCTTACATTAGAGCCTTTCACAGACTCACGGCGTTGAGTCTCAAACTACGACTGAATGCACCCTCCAATGTACTCAAAAGAATGGGTAAGTTCCTGCGTTTCTCTGTTCCTTGTATAATGAATGACGGCTCTGCTTTAAAGGAGCAGTTAAGATGCTAAAGCTGATTGCTCTGCACTGAACCTTAAGAAAAAAAATGTTTTCCGATAGTGCCACTGTAACCCTCCGTAATCGAGATAAAGCCTCCTCCTAAGTGTAATGTCCAAGTATTCGGTTTGTCGTAGTAAGTTGTTTCTTGCATTTAGAATTAGCTTGTTGGAAATGCATGGCAATGTTATCTGCAGTGAAATCTTCCACCGTGATGTTCCAAGTGTACTGATAAGGCTATCCTATCTTGTTGTTTTCCTAAATTATATTCTGCAGGCTTACATTTCAAGTGGCCATTAGGGGCTCGTATGCTGGCAGCACTATATGCAATGAGTATGGTTTTAAAAATGCTGCCTGCCTTGGGCATGGCTTGTCCACCAAAATGTCGCTGTGAGAAGCTGCTCTTTTACTGTGACTCTCAGGGGTTTCACTCAGTGCCAAACACCACTGAAAAGGGCTCGCTAGGTTTGTCACTGAGGCACAATTATATTTCTGAACTTGAAAGGGATCAATTTGCAAGCTTCAGTCAACTTACTTGGCTTCACTTAGATCATAATCAAATTGCAACAGTCAGAGAAGATTCTTTTCAAGGACTGTATAAACTTAAGGAATTAGTCTTAAGTTCCAACAAAATCTTTCATTTGCCAAACACAACTTTTAGCCAGCTGCTTAACCTGCAGAATTTGGACCTCTCTTTTAATCAGTTATCCTCTCTGCACCCCGAGCTCTTCTACGGCCTTCGCAAGCTACAGACCTTGCACTTGCGATCCAACTCCCTGCGGACCATCCCGGTCCGCCTGTTCTGGGACTGTCGTAGCCTGGAATTCCTGGATTTGAGCACAAACCGCTTGCGAAGTTTGGCTCGCAATGGATTTGCGGGATTAATCAAGCTGAGGGAGCTTCACCTAGAGCACAACCAGCTGACAAAGATTAATTTTGCTCACTTCCTCCGGCTGAGCAGCCTGCACACACTCTTCTTGCAGTGGAACAAAATTAGCAACTTGACATGTGGGATGGAGTGGACCTGGGGCACCTTAGCAAAGCTTGATTTGACTGGAAACGAAATCAAAGCCATCGACCTCACCGTCTTTGAAACTATGCCTAACCTTAAAACCCTCCTCATGGATAACAACAAGCTCACCACTCTGGATTCCAAGATCCTGAGCTCGCTGACATCCCTCACCACCGTGGGCCTCTCCGGCAATCTGTGGGAATGCAGCCCAAAGATCTGCGCCTTAGCCACATGGTTGAGTGGCTTCCAAGGTCGGTGGGAGCACTCCATCCTCTGCCACAGCCCCGACCACACCCAGGGAGAGGATATTCTGGATGCAGTGTATGGTTTTCAGCTTTGCTGGAATTTATCGACTGTGGTTACCCCCGTGGCTACGATGTCGTACACAGCTCCAACTACTGAGTACACGAAAAGAATAAGCTCTTCTCATTTCCATGTGGGAGACAAAGAGATTCCAACTACGGCAGGCATGGTCGTTACCACCGAAGAACAGTTCCCTGAGCCAAACAATGCCATCTTCACTCAGAGGGTAATTACGGGAACAATGGCTTTATTGTTTTCTTTCTTTTTTATCATTTTTATAGTGTTCATCTCCAGGAAGTGCTGCCCTCCCACACTAAGAAGAATTAGGCAGTGCTCAATGATTCAAAACCACAGGCAGCTCCGATCCCAAACGCGGCTGCATATGGCCAATATGTCAGACCAAGGACCCTATAACGAGTACGAACCCACCCACGAAGGACCCTTCATCATCATCAATGGCTACGGACAGTGCAAGTGCCAGCAGCTGCCCTATAAAGAATGTGAAGTATAATACCTACAGCCCACCACAAAGTCAATCAGATAAGTAACCTACTTTAAAATTGTAGGGACCTACATCAGATTCTAATTTTTACAAATGTTGACATAAAGCCTAATTTTCCAAGCTACTTAATGGAAACATTGTTTATGGAGTGGTGCAGTATTTTTAAGTTTTTTTAAAAATAAATCCATAATATTTTCAGTGTTAAAGAAGCAATGATTACATTAAACTTGCACTCCTAATGTTTAAAAGCCTAAAGAGATGCTCACCTCAAACTATGTAAAATGTTTCATGTTATGTAATTATATGACTGTGTGTAAACATTTATACCCGAGTCTCCATATTCTACTTTTTCTACTGCAAACAGTCCGAGGGGAAGGATACTGGATATCTGTGCAGGGATCTGTTTGTTCCACTGCAGCTGGAGGATCCCGAACACTGCAGCTGGCTCCGGGCACTTTAAGGGCAGCCAGGGAGGAAGATTTTCCTCCTCTGAGCATTTCACTCCAGCAAGTGAAGGGAGGGAAAAAAAAAAGGGAAAATGAAAAATAGCAACAAGGGTTCAGGTGGGAATTTCAGTGCATTGGGGAATGCAGTTTTGCTCTGTGCATGTTCATGGCTCGCTTGCTGAAAAGGACAGCAGGCAGGAGCAGTTCACATGGGCACACACACACGGGGCACAAAGCCCCAGGCAGAATGGGCACACACACAGCCCTGGGCAGGATGGGCACACACACAGCCCCAGCAGGATGGGCACACACACAGCCCCAGCAGGATGGGCACACACACAGCCCCAGCAGGATGGGCACACACACAGCCCCAGCAGGATGGGCACACACACAGCCCCAGCAGGATGGGCACACACACAGCCCCAGCAGGATGGGCACACACACAGCCCCAGCAGGATGGGCACACACACAGCCCCAGCAGGATGGGCACACACACAGCCCCAGCAGGATGGGCACACACACAGCCCCAGCAGGATGGGCACACACACAGCCCCAGCAGGATGGGCACACACACAGCCCCAGCAGGATGGGCACACACACAGCCCCAGCAGGATGGGCACACACACAGCCCCAGCAGGATGGGCACACACACAGCCCCAGCAGGATGGGCACACACACAGCCCCAGCAGGATGGGCACACACACAGCCCCAGCAGGATGGGCACACACACAGCCCCAGCAGGATGGGCACACACACAGCCCCAGCAGGATGGGCACACACACAGCCCCAGCAGGATGGGCACACACACAGCCCCAGCAGGATGGGCACACACACAGCCCCAGCAGGATGGGCACACACACAGCCCCAGCAGGATGGGCACACACACAGCCCCAGCAGGATGGGCACACACACAGCCCCAGCAGGATGGGCACACACACAGCCCCAG
>WEIU01012182.1:104373-131299 GCA_013389925.1 Aegithalos caudatus
CACACAGCCCCAGCAGGATGGGCACACACACAGCACCAGGCAGGATGGGCACACACACAGCCCCGGGCAGGATGGGCACACACACAGCCCCGGGCAGGATGGGCACACACCTCCCCAGGAGCAGGACAGCCCTCCGTGTGTCCCCAGGTTGGCAGTGCAGCTTCTTTAGGGAGGCTCAGCACGCCAGGATCGATTGGAAATATTAAGTACATTCAGTCCTCGGCTCCCTGGTTTCACTTGATGATGCTTTACATGAATTCAGGCTAATTACTTAATGACGATGAACAAACAGCATTTCAACACCTTTTCATGTGTAAATACCCTTAATGCAAGGTTCTCTTAATTAAAAGCAAATATCAACAGTGAGGTTAAGGAGAAGAGGGAAGGAAAAAAGGAAGGAAGGAAGAAGCCTCTCTTTGTCCCCCTGCTGCCCCCCCCAGCTGAGGCTTCCTCTCACTGGGAAGCTATTTTCATGCACTAACTCCACTGGTTTCTCTGGAGACAGAATTAGCCCCTGTAATATAAGCTCTCACTTGTCCTCCTCTTCCAGAATTCATGATAAAAAAAGACCCCTTCTGATAAGTTAGGAGAATATGATTAGTTTATAGAATAGTTCACTGAAAAATGTTTTGTTTCTTACTTGATATGGGACAGAATCTAAACTAGTATGACTTTTAAAAAATCATATATAAATATATACACACACACCTCATTCTAAGGGGTAATTTGGTTTCTTTATCCAGAAGTACCATATTGCTATTTATACTGTATTATGGAATTATATGTAAATATTTGCAGATCTATGCAGTGATGGTGGTACTCAGATGCCACAAGGGTGGGGGGTGGGGGGTCTGCAAAGGATTACATTATTTTTAAGTCAACTGCTCAACTATTGTAAGCATTCTAACCAAAGCTAAAAGATTCAGAGGGATGGAGAATTATTTTATATATATATATATATATACATGTATGTAATACTAAAAATTGTGTTGTGTCCAATGCTGCAGTGTTGAACAATTACCAGCACACCCCGATGAAGAAATGAAATTCCTCACAATGTTGCCATACCTTGACCAAATCCATAATTACAGTATGCTAATGTGATGTACCAAACTATCCTGCAAACTTTTTAAACAGAAAAACCACTGCATAAAAATTTGTTTGCTATTTCACTCTGCTTTTCTCTCTGTATTACCACTTAGTGAGGTATTTAGGGTGCAATTATACAACAGTTTGATGCTTTCTTGTGAGATGAATCTGTCCAAGGCAATTATAGCAAAAGAAGTAACTTCTGTTAAGATTTTACAGAAAGGTTTTTCAATTGCTGGTTTTGAAGATATTAATTTGCATCATTTTACTTTTACATACAGTGCCCTTATTATAAAACCAATATTTTGTTTACTTCCCTTGACTCTGTACTTTAATGGAAGAGATCCAGTGAAGCCTAAAGGACTGCCATAGAAAAATCTTTGAACTCTTGATACTGTTAATACTAAGATGAGTCCATTTACACCTGTTCTGGGAAATTAATTACTGCTTTTAACCGACTACAAAAATCCTGCGGGGTAGGTGGACAAAGAGCAGATATTCTGGATGATTAAATCCCACATGAGGCAGAAGGCCAGAGCGAAGCTGAGAAATACGAACCCATATTGGTCCCCAGGGGCATTTAGCTGACTGTAGGAAGATTTGCTTTGCTCCTTGCCATAGCCAGGTGCTCACAGCTCTCCCGTGGCTGCTCCAGGGGCAGATGAGTGGGCATCACTGTCCCTGTCTGTGCACCTCCCTCACCCTGCACTGGCTGGCACAGCTCAGCTCTGGGAGCCTGGGGAGGAGGCACTTGGGGATGACTTACACCTGCAGCTGCAGGGTACCAGCACAGACAAAGTTACCACTGAGCTCGTTAATTATCCTGGCAGCCGAATAATCTGGCTGCACTGCCATCCCCCATCAGATGTCACCAGTGAACTCTGATGGCCTCAGCTGCGTTTGCAGGAAGACATCCACCTCATCCTGCAGGCCCTGCAGAAACCCTGGCTGTCAGACAGCTCAACGGGTACCACCTCAGTCTTCCACATAGGAACAAGAAGTGATTGCTTGATGAGGAGCTCAGGTTCCTCCAGAGGAGGTGCTTTCCCAACAGCCCAGCTCTGTCCCACTCCATCTTTATGAGCTTTTAATTCCACCCAAGAAGAGCAAAGACAAATGCTCCAGCAGTGCTGGACTTAATCCTGTTCTCCATCCCTGGCACTCACAGTGACTTTTAGAGCATTAAAGCACTGCTCCAGTGCCTCTCCAAGCAAACTCAGACAGGCACCCAAGTTCTCCCTCGCACCAGTACTCCCAGTTTCCACTGGTCCTGCAGTGCCTGGCTTGCAGACAGCAGAGCAGGAGGCCAGCAGGCACAGCCCAGCAGCACTCCTGTTCCCTCTCTGTACTCCACACTAATCCACAGCCAATCTCCCAAAACCCATGCTTTACGTCTGCTATTTCCAAACCCATTTGTTGCCAGGTTCCAGGCATAAGCAAAGCAGTTCAGCAAACATTACATTTAGGGTAACAGGTATCATAAAACTCGCAGAATGTCAAACAGCAGCAGTGAGGCCAACTTGAATTCCCTGCAGAGGGACAGCGAGCACCAGGCAGAGCCATCGCTCTGCACAAGGACATGGCCAGAGGCTGTTAATATCTTTTATTTTAAAGTTACTGTCTTCCATTTGCAATTGCTTGTGACTTTTTCAGGCAAGGAGGGGATTGGAATAATTGTGCTACTCTGCAGTCCCTGATTTATTTTGTTGATGGAACAAGAACCATGATGATTTGGTTTAAATTAATCTTATTTCAGTACAAGCACTGGCTGATGACAGGAGCTTGTTAACCTGCCCTCCCCAAATACCATCTCTGCTGCACAGCCTCGATTTGTACAGATCCTACATTGCTTACAGGTGCTTCAACACCTCCAGGCACAACCTCAGAGGTCTTTGGATCTTTTAGAAACAGAATTTCTTGTACTGCTCTTGGGGTTCTCTTCCCATCCAAAGATCTTCTCCACCCTCACTGATCTCCAGGCAGCTTCCCCTGCTCCCCATGCTAGTGTCAGTGAAATGCAAACCCAGCAGCACAAGTTCAAGTTTTGAGTCATTCTCCTGTAACGGGCTGAATTAATGCTCCCAGTTAGTCTCTCTGCATTAGATCAATGTTTAAATGCACACAAGTAAAAATTACTTGATGAAGGGTGAAATGGGTGAGTGTTCAGTCTCCAGCTGAAGTGTTCCTCTGCACTGAGCTCCCACTCCCTATCAGATGGAAACGTAATGAATGCTGCTCCATCAGCGTTTGGTTTTGTTTGCTTCTCCCCCAAGCAGAAATGATCCGATTTTTCAATGATCAGGCACATGCAAATCTGAGCATCTGAGCTTCTGTCCCATTACTCCCTTATAAGACAGAGGCCTATTGCTACCTTGTAAAATCAGAAACATCCCACGGCTTTAAACCAGAAATCTGCACTACACACTTATTTTTAATGTGTCTAAGATAATTTCTGTACTACTTTAATGGAAATAAAGTTGATTTAATTTTGTGATCTGTGTAGCTATCAAAATCCATCTGTTCAGACCTATGAAACTTACCCAGGAGCTGAATTTCATTTTTCTTATGAAGTTTTCCATAAAAATTAAACAAGTTCAGAGGGGGATACAGTACTTCTCCTTCCCCCCAAAAAGGAACAAGCAAGGAAACAACAGAAACCAAAGACAGCAGCTCCTCCCTCCCCACACCTTCCTCCACTGCAAATGTCCCAGATGCTAAAATTGGTGCTGGGCTTTGCTTTTTAAGGCACCACGTTAGCAGGATGCTTAGAGATGATTTCAGAATCAGCTGGAAATTCAGCTTTTCACATCTAGTGTAAAAATCTTCTGAGAGGCATGTAGGGAAAGGTACCAGAAGGCTTGAGGGGTATAATCAGGCCTCACCCCACTCAGATGGGGTGAAACACTGTGGTACACCACCATGTAAGCAGGTTGTACACCACTATGTAAGCATTGAGAAGCTATGCCTCCATCTCCCAACCACTCCTTTGTACAAAGCCAAACAAAACCCACCCCATTTTTCTTTTTACTAATGAAAACACTAAGTGAACTATTCTACCAGCTTAGCAACCCAAGATTACAGAGAGTCCTAGATGTGTTGTGTTTAAATTGTTTCAAGAGCCAACTTCTGGTGGGAGGGGGTGTGAGTAATGGAGTAAAATAAGTGCAGTGTACAGAAGCATTTTGTTATTAAAATTGTGTATACTGTAAAAATGAATTTGCCTCTTTCTTCCTCCCTTTTCAAGGAGAGTTGTCAAAAGCTCACTCTTTCATGGTATGTTAAAAGCAGTCTGTACCCATTGTCCCAAGCAGGAGAGTCAGGTTTGGGCCATTTGCCCGAGTCACAGCAAATCCAGCCCCTTCTGCTGTACCACAGTGAGCAAAATACAACCTTCTGTTGTACCACAGTGAGCAGGGCTGCACGGCCTCTGCCCACACCAGGTGTCTCCTGACTAACAAAAACTGAATGAGCAGGATGGGAGGGAAAAACAAATCAAAGCCAAACTCTCGGCCCCCTGGATGCCCCCTGGGTCCCAAGCCCTGCTTCCAGGGCCACCTGTAGGTCACTGTGCCAGCCAGGAGCTGGCATTTCCAGCAGGAACACTGTGCCAACACTGTGGCAAGGACAAACAGCCCATAAAGTTCAGAGGTGTCACACAGTGAGACATCCCATCAGTTCTGAGTCACAGCCCACCAGGAAGGGTCCCAAAAACATCCCTGGCACAAGAAGGGCTCCTTGTATGAGCTACCACAGCCAACACAGTGTTCAGAGCCACTGTGCCTCAGTATCATGGGAAGGATTACTGGATTTGAGAAGTAACGAGTTCACGGACATAGCCCAAAAGCTGTGTCAGAGAACTGAAAAAAAGAACAAGTTTCAGGATGTTCCAAGATAATTACATGCACTGAACTGCCAGCTAAAATCATTTTAGTAACTAAGCTGTAGCTGCATTTACTTTTTTATCAAAAGGTTTGGCTGGAACGAGTTCTCAAGGGTTTTAAATGTTAGTTGGCAAACTGCCTCTCAAATGCTTCTAATACTTCAAAGCAGCACATGATATATCTATTTCCTTAAACTCTCAGAGACTAACTTTACAAGCAAAAGCATCTCTCAGCTACCAACCCAGTTGTTCTCACAAGCAAAGGTAACACACCTCAGAGAAAAATCTGTATTCTGAATACATTATGCAAAACCTTTTAATCCAATTAGGAACAAGGAAATGTCAACATCACTAGAAACTTACTTTTAAATGTAGGCTCTGTTAAGACAACTGCAAAAAAAATGAGATTCAAGAATTTGACTAGAGAGGATTGCACAAATGAACTGAAAACTGCAGCACTGGGAAACCCTGGCTCCTTCCCCCAGTGAATGTCCAGGCTAAGGGACAGGATTCAGTGAGAGTGGTCACCCACCACCAAACCCTGATGTCAGTATCTTCTGTAATCTCTTAAGGAAAAGGTTTTTAAAAAATCATTGTTACCTAATTAACAATTCCATTACCATGAAGATTTTAGGAAGTTTTACTATAACACATTAAAGCTCTATTTGCCATATTTGACATAGGATTCACAAGCTCTGGGTCTTATTTTTACAGTGAGGGTGGTGAAGCCCTGCGACAGGTTACCCAGAGAGGTGGTGGATGCCCCTTCCCTGGAAACATTCCAGGCCAAGTTGGACTTTGGGTGATGTGATCTGCTGTTCCGACTCATTGCAAGGGGCTAGACTAGGGTGGCTTTTACAGGTCCCTTCCCACCCAAACCAAAAGACAAATGTCTCATTAGCACAATTCAGTGTCTGTTTCTGTAATGCGCAACTCCAGAGGTTTGGCTGCCAAGGACACTGAGCAAACCTGTCTGGGCTGACAGGAACCAAACCCTGATTTCAGCTCTTCAGCTGGTGTCATTCCACAAGGTTTATGATTTAACCTTTTTTTCCTAAGTTTTCTAAAAGGACAAGAGTTAAACACACACAAAAACCATTTGAGCATAAAGACCAGGAGCAAGAAGCTGAACAACGACCAGAGGGGTACATCCCTTGAGTTAAACCCAATTTTTTCTCCCCAGTGTGTAACACAAACACTTCCAGTATGGACATACAAGCAAAATGAAAAGGGTTCTCTGCTACCTGGATGTTTAAATGAAGAAATCAATCCTTCTTTTATAAAACCAAAGTATTTCTTTTAAATGCCATGGAAGTAACTTCCCTCTTATCCCCAGCAGACTCAATTCCTTGCACACTGAATACTCAAGCAAACTGGATACAGAGGAGATGCTGGTTTTCCCTTCCACCCCTCCCTATCCTGCAGGGTGGGCAGGGCAGCCACTGTTTGACAGAGGTGCATCATGCTCTATACCAGTTAAAAAAAACAGCCATGTTTCATGAGAAGTCTTGGAGTAAGTGGAAAAGGTTCATCCATCAAGAAGGTTCTTAAATAATGAATGAGTCATAATTCTTTACAGTCAAAAGCAATTAATTTTCTGTGTTGTAATCAGGAGAATAAATCTGAAAAATCCATTTTAATGGCCCTGAATCTGAAGGTAGTGTTGCAGCTGAATTTTGAATCTTAAAATACAGGAGCAGTGAGGACTTCTGCTGTTTAAACATACAATCTTCTACCAAATAGAACAGCTTTATTGCATATTTAATAGGTAGAATGGGTTTTGTGAGACCACATGAGATTAAAGACAGCATTAGATACAGGAAATGCATTTCAAGCAGAAAGGTCGTTCCAAGATATCTCTTAACTGTATAGCCACTAAAATACTTGAAATATCCTTTATGAAGTGTACAAAATATTCAGAAAACCTTGCTGCAAGAAGTAGTTTTACTTATATGTTTGCAAAGAGCTAAAAATATTGAGAAGCGTGTAAATGTGGAATCCAACCCTACAGCAACTGTTGCTATTAGGAAGCATTTGCTCTCTTTCCCACTAACTCCTAAATAATCCATCACATATCCAGAACCTTTGCCTAAAAGCCATGTGCTGTTAGCTGGGACTATCAATTTCTGCCCTCAAATGGATTGCTTCAACTCTAACACCACTAGAAGTTTTAATTCTTTTAGAGAAAAAAAAATGTAAAATTAATAGAGCTCTTAGTAAAGCTAATAATGACACAGTCTGCCAAGGAGGGAGAACATGGGAAAGGGGACAGGGACACAACACTACAAGGGAATTTCCATCTCTGAAGGTACCACACAGCACTTTACTGGCAGAAAAACACATTCCCTTGCCCTGCAGCCACTCTCAGCAGCTTTGCTAACACCCTCTGCTTTGACCAAGGCAAATTTCAGCTGCCCAAGCAAGCCCAGCTGCTCCAGAGGGGTGTCGTGCACTGAACATCCTCAGCACACACCTATCAAAGGATGTGAGCCAGGAACAAACCCCCAGGTTGGGAAAACCACACAGCAGGACCATGCTACAAGCCCCAGGTCTAAGCACACACCTATGACTTAAAGAGCAGGAGATATTAAAGCACCATCTCTGCTGTCCTTGGGAGAAGAGAACATGCTCCAGTAAAGACCTGGAACTACTTATTGACCCCATCCAGCCCTGAAGCACAACACCCCCACATAAACAGCAACAGCTGCTCGAAATTCTGGCTGAATAACTTAAAGTACTCCTCCTCAAGCTTTCCAGATAGTCCTGAAGATGGAAATTGCTGGAAATAGCTGGAATTGCTTCCAGGCAGGACAAACACTGAGCTCAGCACCCAGGGGAGCAGCAGGTCACTGCAAGGCTGACCAGAGCACAGGCAGGCAAGCTGGGGAACTCCTGATGACAGCTGGAAGCTCTCTGGGTATCAAGTGTATATGTACAGGGTCCAGGCCTTCAAGAATTCCACAGGGCAGGCAGGCAGACAAAGCCATCTCTAATTTATGATCTTGCCTGTGGATGACTGGCTTAGCTCTGGGATGTCCATGAGCACGATGACAGCTGTGGAGCTTGGAAGTGAGGGAGCTGAAACGACATGACAGAAGCCTTCTGCCTGCAGTTAGCATCCAGAAACTTCCAGAAAGGCTAAGGTTGGACACCTGACTGGGATGAACCAGAAAAAACCCAAAACCAACCAACCAAAAATGAAACCCAAACAAACCAACCAACCCAGTGAGCTTTGGCAGGTAATGCATCTTTAACATGACAATACACTCCTGAACAGAACAAAAATGAGGTACTTCTGACAAGTTCCCAGAGTCTGTGGTGATAAGGAAGATGCTTGTTCACCCTGTACTGAACTTTTAGGAGTTGTCTGTTCACCCTTTTCCTGGGTTTGACAAACCAGGACAACCCTTTACTGAAACTACAAAGCAGCAGCCTCAGTGTCTCAGGTGCAATGAGCTCTTGTCAGGTATTCCTCCCTGCCAGTGAGTGCAGAGCAAGTCTCTAGACTAGCTAAATACCACTCACAGTTAAACTCAGCAAACACCCACAGAGCTCACTTTGTAACAACACAATGGCATCAGGACTAAGGAATTCCAGTTATTTACAGACCACTCAAAATACCCCCAGTGCTGGGAACTGCCTCTTCCATGCCAAGTTTTGGATTTGTCAGCAGTGTAAATATTGGTTGACAAACTTGAAACTTGGATAAAACCACTGCTTTGTTCCACCCCAAGAGGTGTTTCTGGACTGAATTCAAAGCCCTTGCCCCCCTTGCTGCAGGGCTGTCCCTTCCCAGCATGGCCCAGGCCAGCAGCAAGAGGTTCCTGAGCAAAACAGCACTGGCAGAGCAGTGGGGTGGATCACTGCTGGAGCTGGAGCCAGAGCTGTGGGATGAATGCTCCCCAGCCCCTCCTGTCTGACAGCACACTCTAAAACACAGGGACAAATGGAAACATGGACAAGAGGAGGCAGATTCCAGTGCACCCAGCAGATAAATCCCAGGATATTGTCCCCTCATACCTACAGCTGTCTATGGACAACAATTAACTTGACAAAGGGTGCCAGCAGAGTGTCCAGAGACATATGAAAAAGGTTTATGCCACATTCAAATGAGCTGATGCCACCCGGGAGCAGAATGCTTCTTTCTTCTTAGTGAGCACTCCATCATTTGAATATGCCCCAATAAAGCTGCATCATGAAGAGAGGAACTTTCTGACACCTACTTTTACTGTCCACTTATTCAAAACCAGCAGTCTTCATCAGGCAAATTAATAAGCGATCATCAGCTTTAGAAAGCAATTTCAATTGTTCATGCAAACATAGCTCCACTGTAGAAAACAGCTCACTGCCACAGCCCTCAACTTCAGCCTGTGCTGGAACAGTCAGCAACAAAACCCAGTCCATCCTGCCTGGCCATCAGACACCCATGGGAAGTAGGAAAATATCAGGAAACTACTCCAAAAATATGAGCTTATGCAAATAAACCAAAATAACGCAACCACCCTATCCCTCTAAAACATTCATTATGCATATATGTGCAGTTAATTAAAAATATATATATAATAGAGACATTTCACATGGATTTTGCATTTCACATGTCACATTATGACACACATGCAATCAGTGATCCTAGGGAACTAACTAAAATCAATCAAAAAATAATTAAAAATCAAAAGTAAATCTCAAAAGAAACCCACTAATGGGAAGTTCACTCATGGTAGGAGTTATAGAAGGGTTTTATATAATTACTCCATCCTGTTTGCTACATTTGCTTATGCAAGGGAAGTGTTTTTAACTACTGACAGGACTGGGATTAAATGACAAGTCCACATACTTGATCCAGATTGTTCACAGGCACAAGGTGAAAAATATGATAAAGAACATGAACAGGTTTTAGTGAGCTGAGCCAGGAAAAAAAAAGCAAACCAAAAAGCAAACCCACACCCCTTCTGAGCAGAAAACAGGACTTTTTTTGCGATTATTAAAACAATTTCTATCAAGGCATGTACGCAGGCTGATTTCTACTCTGACAAGTGGTTTGGTCACTTCTTTTTATATAATACAGTTATAATCAAGAGAAGCCTGTTTTACCTCTGTTATCAAAACCATTTCACTGCCTTCAAACCAAATATTTCAAGCTAGTAACATACTTCAAGTCACTTCACTAATATAAAAAGTCCTCCAAAAATCTTATTTTCTCACAGGAGAGCTATAATTTGCAAGTTCAGTCTTGCACTCTGTTCCCTAATAAAAAAAGAAAAACCAGGAGAGCACATAGGTCTTCCTCCACATTTCACACCATCTTTTAACTTTAATGGCAACTGACCAAAAGCTTCAGGACAGCTCTGGGCTAAAAATGATTCCTAATCCTGTAAATCAGTCTGGAATTCCCACTCAAAGGCAAAACCTAGAGCCACTAAAAATACTGGGACTGGTTTGTAAGAATTCACATCTTGAGAAAAAAAAACAAATATAGCTGCCCCAGCCCTGGAAGTGTCCAAGGCCAGGTAGGAAATGAAGCAAACAAGGAAGGTAGATGCCCAGTGAAAGCAGGGTCAGTGACATGGGAAGAACACAGAGATGCTGCTCCCCACTGTGGGCAGAAAATCCGTGTGGTCCAAGCTCAGCTGGAGTTGGAGCTGCCAGAACTGTGGGGGATAATAACGATTTTCAAACGCATTAATGGCAAAAGGCAGTGTAGAAATTACTTCAGTGTGTTCCAGGAGGACAATCACCTCACAGATAAGGACAGGGACAGGCAAAGGTGTTTAATGCTTTCTTTGCCTCTGTCTTCAACATGGATCATGGACCAAGGGGGTCCCAGTGCCCTGAGCTGAAGGGTCATGACTGCGACAATGATCCAGGTGACCCTGAAATCGTGCAGGATCTGCTGCTCCAGCTGGATTCCTACAAACCTATGGGGCCTGATGGGACTCATCCAAGAATCCTCAAAGAGCTGCTGATATCATCACAAAGCCTCTCTCAATGATTTTTGAGTGGTGTTGGGAATCTGGAGAGGTCCCAGCTGACTGGAAGCTGGGGAACATTGTCCTGATTTTCAAGAAGGGCAAGGAGGAGGACCCCGGAAAGCACAGGCCTGCCGGGTAAAGTTATGGAGATTATTCTGGGAGGTGCTGAAAAACACCTGCAGGACAATGCAGGCATCAGTCACAACCAGCATGGCTACAGGAGAGGAAAGTCCTGCTTGTCAAACCTGATTTTCTTCTACAACAGGGCATCCCACCTGGTTAATCGAGGAAAGCCAGTTGATGTGATCTTTTTGGACTTTAGTCTCAGGCTGGGTCTCAGGGAAAGGCTCTTTCCCCCAGAGGGTGCTGGCACTGCCCAGGCTCCCCAGGGAATGGGCACGGCCCCGAGGCTGCCAGAGCTGCAGGAGCCTTTGGACAGCGCTGCCAGGGATGCACAGGGGGGATTGTTGGGGGGTCTGGGCAGGGCATTAGAATCCTTGTGGGTTCTTCCAAGTTTGCGATACTCTATGATTCTCTAAGTCCTTTTTTAAGTGATGGTGAAACCAAACCTTTAAAATTACTGTCTAGTGCTATCAACGTATTATTTCTTCAGGGGAAAATAGCGTTATTGCAACAGCAAGAAGTAATTTCTTCTTACTATTATTTGCACCTGTGGTGTGGGGGGGGAAGAGAAGGGGTGAAGAGAGGTGTTTGTCAGGTCTGAAAAACAAGATTCTCAAACATTTTGTACTACTTTTATACCACTTCCAGGTAACAGATCTATCTACCAGTGTTCTCTTAAGGCTTATTCTTATATCTAAAAAGTTAATAGCATATGTTTTATGATATATAGCACAAAGGTTCTATACCTCTGCAGCACACTTCTACCACTGAAGCAAAAATATCTATTTATACAGATCAGTAATGGTAGAAAAGTGCCAGGGTGCCAAGAAAGTCTTCCTGTAATGACATGCATCTTTTCCCTAAACGCACAAAAGAAAACCCAAATTGGCAATAATACATCACATGCTAGATCTGCCTTTTCATGGAACTGAGTTTCCCCAGTTTCCATTACATCATGATGCTGGGGCTCTAAAAGCCAGAACAGACCCAGCATTAACCAAGCAAATGAACCTGAAACCTTTTGCAAAATGGCACAGATTTCTATTTCTTGTTACACTGAAGATGTTTCTTAGTCGAGCTCAGAGCCAGCTGCAGGGCTCTGACTGCCCTGGCTCAGTGTGCCAGGCCCCCCTTCCAGCAGCACGCTCAGATCACAGAATACTCTGAGTTGGATGGGCCCCACAAGGATCAGAGTCCAACTCTCAAGTGAATGACCTCATAGGGATGGAGCCCCAAACCCTGGGGTTATTAACAGCACACTCTGACCCCCTGAGCCCATCTCAGGCCTCCAGGACACGCAGAGGCAGAGGAGTGTTGTGTCCCCATCTCACCCAGCTCCAGATGGAAAGGGGTTATTTTGCAGTGGGTCTGGCATCCTACCCCTGCAGTTTGCAATCCCGTGCTCCTACCCCCCTCCCTGCTGTGAGGTGCCAGGGCTTAGGGCTCTGGCACTCCCAGCCAGGCTGCTCCTTCTCCTGGACCACAGCCCCCAGCTGCCACCCAGCCCAGACAGGAGCAGAAAACCTGTGCTGGAAAAGCAGCAGGACAGCACCACATCACAACAGCCCCCCACAGGCCCTGGAATGGATCAGGACTGCTGATAAAAGCTCTCTTTTAAACCTAGAGTCTTCCTGCAGCACCCAGATGAAAATGATGCTGGATCCTCACAGCCCAGGGCAGCCAGGTAAGATCTGACCCAGGCTGCTGTGAGTGACAACCAGGAGCTCAAGGGGGGCTGCCCAATATTTTGTCAACACTTCCAGCTGCTTCCTCCCAAGGAGATTTTGCTGAGTGATGACTGGTTAAGCTTGGCCACAGGTCACTGCATCTCACTTCCAGTATGCCTGGTTAGATGGGAGAGGCAGGATGGATGGGGGAATGTCTCAGAATACCAAATCAGGGGGACAAACTTCTGCAGGAGCCACCAGAGAGCTGCTGGAGCTGGAGAGTAATCTACCACTGGAGCTGCTTTTTTACAGGTCTGGTTTTTCTTTTTTATGTTAATTAGCAACCTTATCTAAGGAATATCTCAGGTTTTTCCTTTGCAGATTATATGAATTAATAGATACATCCAGAAGCACGAAAAGCAGGCTAAAATTTACACCTGCAGTAATTGTAAAAGCTTTGAGATATTGTAGTTTTTATCAAATTTTACATGTGTGCAAAAGGCTTTAGAAATAGAACTAAATTTGGAACAACACAGACCCCTGCAAAACTCAAATTAAAAAGAGTGAGCCAAGGCAGCATATGCCCTTTCCAAGAGGAAGAGAATGCATTATAAATCTGGGAATAAAGCCACCTAACTCCTGGCAAGACAGCTTGGAGAAACAGATAATAAAGCAATCCTACCAATATGGTCACAAGACATTCAAAGTTAGAATTAATGTATCCTTTATTCATTATTAGAAATATAAATAGGTTTAATTTGCAACAGATTTTAAAGTGTTTCCTGGGGAGGGAGAAGTAGGGGGGGGATTCAGCAGTCTTATCTTGCAACAGAGAAATTGGCAGCAAGAGAAAAGGTAGGTATGAAATTGCCTTTGACAGAAAGCAATAGGCATTAAACACCAGGAACAGCAAGAAAAACTGAGTTGCCAAGCCTTGGCAGCAGCAAAAGCAGCAGAATCCCCTCTCCATCAGAGAATCCAAGAATGGTTTGGGTGGGAAGGGACCTCAAAGCTGATCTCATTTCACCCCTGCCATGGCAGGGACATCTCCCACTGTCCCAGGCTGTCCCCAGTGTCCAACCTGGCCTTGGGCACTGCCAGGGATCCAGGGGCAGCCACAGCTGCTCTGGGCACCCTGTGCCAGGGCCTCCTCACCCTCCCAGGGAACAATTCCTGCCCAAGATCCCATCCAGCCCTGCCCTCTGGCAGTGGAAACCATTCCCTATGTCCTGTCCCTCCAGCCCTTGGGAATTGTCTCTCTCCCTGTTTCCTGCAGCTCCTTCAGGCCCTGCAAGGCCACCCTGAGCTCAGCCCAAAGCTTCTCCTGTCCAGGTGAACAATCCCAGCTGTGCCAGCCTTTCCTCCCAGCAGAGCTGCTCCATCCCTCTGCTCATCCTGGAGCCTCCTCTGGCCTGGCTCCATTGATGCCTTAAGTTTGAGCTTTCATATTTTTCAGATTCTGTGCTGCCTAGGTGTGTAGCTCTGAGCCTCACATTAAGTGTCAGTCAGCTCTCTTCACAGGGTAGGGAGACAAAACAAATCCTTTTCCTGCTGGAGACTGAGGACAACTGTTACAAGTTTCAGGTCCAAAAAAGCATAAACAATGGAGGACTGAGGGTAGAGAACAAGGGGAATGGAACTTCATACCTGAAGCTGTAATTAGACAATTAACTGCAATATGTAAATGAAACAAGACTTATAAAAGTGTAAAACCTTGTGACCAGTTGTCCATTTTATGGCCATATCTTGGGTCTAGGCCTGGCCAGGCTCTTGCACTGCCCAAGGTGTATCCTTAAAGGCCTTTTAATAAATATCTACTTTATTCTCTTAGCTCTGTCCAGTTTCAGTTCCAGGTTAGCCTTCTGAAAGCATTACCACTAGGTCCAGGTCCTTCCTGTGCTGGGCCCCAGGGCTGGGGAAGCTCAGCAGGTTCAGCATCTGTGGAGTGAGGTGAAGCCCCTGGGAAGCCAAAAGGGCTCAGAAGCAGCCCTGGCTGCTCAGGAGGGGGATCCCACTGAATGCACTCCCACCAAGCCAACCTCATCCACATCACTTCCATTCACCCTCAGCCAGTGATTTACTGGGGTACTGTGGGGGATTAAAAAGCCCAGGAATGTGGTGTGCATACCTGCATTTCTCACAGAGGCACCACCAAACCATTATTTACTAAGCTAACTAATTAGCCAGCCACCCTTGCAGATAATAAGAATGCATTAAAGTATTTAAAATTCCAGTACAAGCCTGACACATACAAAGTGGCTGCCCTTCTTCAAAAGAAAATGAATGTCAAAAGAAATAAACCATTTAGAAACACTCAGCACATCTGAGGTGCAGGGGAAAGGTGGCATCACCTCAGCATCCAGGAAAAGAAAGGAAAACAAAGCTGAGTGCTATGGGATGTCAAGGCATTAACTTTTTTTTTTTGTATCAGCTTCTACTTCTAAAGAGATCATTAGATACACAATTTGAATTAGCATTAGATAGATGATGAAGTAACAGCTATTCAAAACAAACAGAATTAATATACAGAACTGCAAAAACTGGCACAGAAAAAGCTGGAGATTGAAGGCACTTAAACTGACAGTAATCTGAAAAACCCAGCTGGTAAATTTAGTTTTACACCAAGAAATAAGTTGTAACTGAATCTACACTTCACTGAGTCTAGCACTGAAAGCACCTTCCCTCCACACAGGCACTGCTCCAGGAGTGGGTAATGGAATCAAAAGTCATAGAGCAAGTTTACGAAAAGCATAAAATAATCAATCCACTGGAAATAACACCAGGAATACTCCCAGGGGATACAACGGCCCTGTGCACTTGATGTAGTCCTGCTGTTTCAAAAAGAGTTCCTCAAGTCCAGCTGAGGATACCCATAACTTGGGGGCATAGAGGAAATAGGTTTCTATAGCACTACAAAACTGACCTGGGACAAAAATCTAGAGGAAGTTTGGAGAATTCAGCATCTGCTACCAAAAACGCAGTTTTACATTCTCTGTGAAAAAGCCTTCATGAGAACATATGGGGCCTACAGGACAGGAAGATTTGCATAGTTACCACCTTCCTCTCTGCACACACGTTCCTGACAGGCTCTCCTCACTCAGCAGATCCCTGAGCACCTGCACACACGGGAGGGGAGCAGCAAAGCTGTGCCTGACAGCAGTGGGGAGGAGCAGGAGCCCACCCCACCCGGGAGAGCCTGGGCAGAACCTTCACCTGTGGCTACCAGAGAGTCACACCTGCAAACCCACCCTCACAAGAACATCAACTGCCCTATGGCCTGGTTAAAACCCTGCCTGGCCCTGCAGGAAGGAACATGCCCATCTTATAGGCCATTAGCTCCAAAGGGGTCAACTGCCCAGGCACAAGGCAGGAGGAGGCCTTTCCACTTCTTTCTCTTCAGTTATTTCTGCATTAACTTCTCATTTTCTTGGCTTTTTTCAGTCCAGTGACCTCTAGAATTTGGATTCTTTGACTCCTGGAGAGATGCCCAAAAAACTCATTCTGCCTCTAAGGAAATTCACAATTTGGCATTTAAGGGGAACAGTATCAAGTGATATGGCTGCAGTCTTATTTTGTGCTTGACATCAGAGCTCTCCAGTCACCTTCTTGCCCCAAAATGACTCAAAGAGTCCCCAAAGGAGAGGTTCAAAGGCACAGCAGGGAAGAGGAAGCCAGCCCCACATCCCACATTCCTCCCTACACATTACAGGAGGCTGAGTGGTATGGGGATGATACACACACAAACCCTTTGAAAAGGAGAAAATGCGACTGAAGCCACAGATGCAGAAGCCACCTGGGCAGCATCACACAGCCAGTTGCTCAACCTCTACACAAGCAGAATTAATTGCATTAATTCTGGGTTTTAGTCAAGAGGGTTTGAATAAAAATAAAGCATACTTAAAAGCAGTGCACAGTATTGGGTTAAAAACCATGGGGACAGCATGTAAATGGAGGGATCTGACTTGTGCACCACTGACATTCACAGCTGCAATTCATCTGCTGGGATGCCTAAAAGGAAAAACATCCATCAACTTCCAACACCAGATACAGGACAAAATGTGCTACAAACAAGTCCCAGGGTTATCTTCCTACTCAGCAAATGGGTTTTTTAAAGCATCATATACCAATGTTGCAGGTAATATCAGAAAAGAAAATAAACTCAAAAAACATAGCAAAAGTCTCAAGCACATAATGAGATTGGTGTCTCAAAGAAATTGCTGAAGTATCTCCAGCATTCCTTAATATCTCTATACTTGTTTTAATTTGGGGAGAAATTATGTAACTGCATTCCTATATCAAGACAATATGAAAAGAAATTTAACAGTTATCAGAAGTATCTGAAGTCTTGAATAGTTTAGGATAGTCAATGTTCCAACCCCCAAAACTGCCCCTGTGTGCAGCCTCATGGCCAAATCTTCATCAGTCATCATATTAAAAAAGCTGCCTGCCACACTTGCAGGTGGGAACCTTATTCCAAAATTCAATCAATCAAAGGCAACAAAAAGTACTTTATGTTTTTGGTTTGTTTGCCTTTTTTTAAGGAATCCATCCTTTAAATACAAGGTCAAAATAAATTCCCTAAACCCCAGCAGATTAAAGGCAAGCTAGAAGGATGCTCTGGAGCAGTCACGGCACCCAGGACTGACCCACCCACACCCCCACGATGCTCCTCATCTCTGTCCAGTCACTCCCATGTCACCCACATTCCTGTGCCCCACAGACTTCACTCTCAAGACACCACACCTACAAAGTTGAACCAATTCTAAACCAAGAACCTGTTTTCAGAGCCTTTTTCCCCCCAGAGAAGCAGCAGGCTTCATTTCCTCAGATCATTCCGCAGGTTTCAGAAAGTAACTGATAACGTCAATTCACGTTATCATATTCAGCAAACCACAGCTGACAGCACCTCAGGCATGTCAGAGGGATTCTGAGCTGAGAAGCAATTTTTTTCTTCTGGCCACATATGGCAGCAGTGGAGCACCCAATGAATGGAAAAAACCTTGTTTCTTGACAGGCAGAGGTTAGCAGGAACACAGTGGAGTCGATACTCCACGAGTGGCTGCACATCCCACAATATTTGCATTCATTTTGACACACACAATAAACACCCTCCATTTGTGGAAGGCACAGGTATTTGTGAAAGCTAGCATAGAACCATCTGGGTTTGTTTCTTCACTGCCTACTGCTAATTTTGCACATGTCCTGGTTTTCCCTTTGTGGCTTGATGCCAGTGCTTTTTTTTTAATTGGTTCTGAGAAAAATGCACCTTTTAGCCCACCTTTGCAAGGCAGCCCCTGGCCTGACAGCCTCTGGCTTTGCTGCTGTTACCGTAAGGGAATTACTCTAGAACGCCTGTTAAGCAAAATAATCTGCAAGTATCCAGTCTCCAAAGTCATGAAGTGTTTTCAGATAGCCTGAGCAGGTCTTTAACCCTGCCACACACAAGCTGGCTCTGCTGGTTCCCCTCTAACTCCTGTCCCTCCTGCTAAAGGAATGTGTCCCTGAGTAGGACAGAAGAAGCCAACATTCTCTCCTCTATTTCAACAGCTTTCCAAGATACAGCTTAAGCCTCATCCTTTTCTCAGACATGAGAAGGATTAAGTCACCCTTCTGCCTCTATTTAAATCCAGAGGGCTGCCACTATTTGGATAAGCCAAAAATGCTAATTATTCTGTATTGATTCTGTTGACTTTCTGGGACAAAGGAGGTCTGAAGCTCCAGAACACATTAAGAGCATTACAGAACATCAGCTTTCTTACACAGAATAAAACAGGTTAAGCAAGAGGAGAGTCTGGATAATAAACACCACATCCAGAAGAGAATATCCAGGTTTACATCAAATCCTCCAATGCTTGCAGCAGGAGCTGTAAAAAAGATGCAGAGGTATTGGCAAGGAAAAAACCAGAAGAGTGCAACAGGTTTTGCATGTCATGGGAACACTGGAGAGGAGACAAGTGGTACCACACAGCCACAGGGACGGGTGTGTACAGGGACTGTTCCCCCTCTCTCCCTTCATTGTCTCCTGAATCCCATCCTGCAGATGGAACTTAGTCCAGAGTTTGTAGTAGATCAAGGCAAAGGAAAAAGGAGAAGTCGAGGACTTGAGATTCACGTATGTCGTTGCAATACAAGAATTGTGGTATTCCAGCTTTGTAATAATTCCATCATCCTTTTCCTCCAACGAGAGGAATTGAAAAGCCCAGTTGTGTGTGTAATACTTCTGCACACGGAGAGCATGATCCTGCTGGAGGCTAAAAGACTGTTTATCCACAGATCAGCAGTCACTGTGCAAACTTACATGCTCCATTCCATCCATACTCCTCGAATTTGACTTTGAGAGACTACTCAAGTATCACCAAATGGAGTTACATTCGGGGTGACTACATATTTGATCTTATGTAGGCAGATAAAGTTCAAATATTTTCCTACAAAACAGTAGAATTCAAATTAATTAAGCCATAAACCACAATATTAAAGCAGAATCCATGCACAGCTTTAGTGTATTTATGTAAAACCACTTACAACTCAAGCAAAGTAAAACATTGCAAAATGCCAACCTCCATATCACAAACAAGGGTGTACACATTACTGTTGCAAGTTTTCCCTGCACCAATCTTAAATGTTATTAATTCAACATGAGATTAAGAAAGGTCAAGTTTTATAATGCATTATCAGAAGATTAGAATGTGTTAACACTGGAGATGGACACATGCCTGACAAGAAAGGAAAACCCAGGTGTTTCACCAACACAAAACCAAAAGGTGAGGGGAGAAAGGAGGGACCAGGTAGGATGGGCATACTTCACTGCCACTCAAAGTATCCACAGGACTCAATTCCTCTTCAGAGTCAGCACTAGGGCTCAGCTCTGCTGCACAGCTGGCTGCAGGGAGCACTCTCAGTGAGGGCAGCCACCTTCCTTCTTTTACATACATTAAGAGTCTAACAAAAGTGCTGCAAAGTGTGGAAAGGCTGCAAGGGTGAGTTCTGCTGTATGAGGCAGTTCAGAACAAGTCCCAGCTGCTGTCAAATCTATTCAGTTTAAGAGTTCTCACTGGCAGCTCTGCACCAAACAAGCAGCAAAGGCTGAAGGCAGTGGATGGAGGGCAGCAGTGATTTAAGACTTCAAGAGACTCCTAGGCTCCTGCTGGAACCAGACCTGAGGTGAGAGTGCTGGGCTTTGCTGGGATTCTCTCATGAGGCACTCAGCACGCCATATGCTTCTTTAAGAGATGCATTTGTATAGAACCAAAACTGTATTTGGTCTGGAAAAGTATCAAGGACTTGCAAATTGTGCCACTGGCATCAGTGGCTGCATTGACATGTGCCAACACCCAGGGCACACAGCTGGAGCCCAGATGTGCTGCCCTCCCTCCCTCTGGGGCTGGGCACCCTGAGATTTTTCAGGTCTCTAAACCAGCAATTCCACATCAACACTGGGACATGCTCGGGGAGTGACAGGGAAGACTCTGAAGAGCTTCAAACCCCAAAGATCACAAGGCGTACAGAACTTTGCATGAGCTGGACTCTTAAGAACTTCTCTTAAATTCCACAATTATTACTTACAAGTAATTCCCTGAGAAACAAAGGAACATTTCCTGAAAACCCCATACTAAGTTCCAAACCAGGATGGCATTGGGTGAACACCTAGAAGCTTGATTCTGTAGCCCAAAAATGCCTGACTGAGCCAGTGTGAAGTTCTTACCATCTTCATCTGGCTTCACCCCAATGATGCTGAAATATTTACTCTATGGCAGCCTGTAAGCATTAAACTTAAAACTCTTATCACTTCAGAAATGTTCTGTTTTTAAAAGCAGCATCTTTGTCAAAGCAATAATGTCTATGGAAATTAGGGCCCAGCATAACAGCACAGCTCTCTACTGAGCAGCAAAGTCCATGACAGGAAAACCTATCCAGGCTTTCAAACCACATCCATCATGTCAGCATTCAGGCATCTTAAACTGACAAACAATATTGAAAAAGAAAGTGTAGATTATCTCAAGGCAGAATTTTTATCAGCATCTTTATCATCAACACAGATCAGTGTGTCATTTTAATTCACATCTATTCCCACAGAAACAGATGCTTTCATTAAAAGGGCTATGCAAGAGCCTTTTCAGTATATAGATACTTGCTATAAATGAATTTTACAGTCATGTGAAAATTCACGTGTTCCTTTCCAAGCTTGGATCCTTGATGGGAATACAAAGCTGTGGATCAACATTATTAATAGGCAAATTCATCATGAAAACACATCTCCATTCTGTAAATTGCAAGTGTGTCAGGAGTAGAAATATCCTTTGCTGGTAGTTCTGAAGACAAATGATTTCTCCCAGCAGATATTGAATAGATAAGCCAGGCACTTTCCTGCCCAATCACTTCCAAGCATTGGAGATTCTCAGAGACGCATAGGAGAGAAAAGCAAAATAGTGCAATTAAGGTTGAGGAAACAGCACTTGTGTGGAGTATTACATTCCCCTAACTGCACTGAACACAGACACAAGGGTGCAAACCAAGCATTTAGTAAGTTATAGGTCCAGTAGGTCCAAATCCAGCAGTGTTGGGACCTTCTCTGGAGACCTCGAAATCCAAACCACGCTGGCCTGCAACAGTTCCCTGAGGCAGAGGCAGGGCCACAGCCTGGGCTCAACCACCTTCAAGTTGTGCCAAACCAGCATAGGTTAGGTTAAAATCTAACACAAAAGGAAACACAACCCCCCCACCCCCAGACCCTGCTGTGGTGCTCAAGCACTTGAGGCCAAAGAGAAGATGGAAAGGAGGGAAAATAAAAAGCCATCCTGAAGTGATGTGTGCCTGGAACGCCTGCTCTGAACCAGCTCCCAATGGCTTTTCTCCATTTGCTGCCAAGCACCTCTAATGCAATCCAGACAGTCAAGGACACAGTCAGAATGTTAATATGAAAGCATTAAAATTCCCATTGAAATGGGACCTGTCAGGCTACTTTATGTAACATGATTTATCGTTTCCAAATGTAGTAACAAGGGATTTTATTGTACAAGAGCATGTGGTACACAATGGGGCTCCGAGCCCGCATTCCGCACTCGCCAAACTACAATTCCTGACAATGTTTCTGCTGGTACACGGTTGAGTTACTGGTGTGTGCATGAAAGGGGAGCTGAATGCATTAGAAATTGATGGGGTACAGAATAGACTTAAAGTGAGAGTTCTCTGCACTTCCCTGTGCATACTAAACAGAGCTGGACACCTCTGACCACAGCTGGCTCATGGAAAGGAGCCCAACTGTCCCCAGCCCCCAGGGCTTCTGCACCAGGCAGTAAAAATTGACTGTCAAAAGCTTAAGGAAGCTTTTATTTCCAGTCTTATGTGTCAGTCAGATAACTGATGTCTCTGCAAGTTCCTCTGCACTGAGAGCACACTGGCAACTGCTGGTTACATTTCCAGGGCATGGCCTGTGCTTTCTACCCTGCTAAACCCCAAACCCCTTCAAAGCCCGGCCCCAAAGGCAACAAATCCAGGGTTTGCCATGTGTAACACAGAGCTGACAGCAAGGCAAGCTGCCCAAGTCCTGTGCTAATGACACCCAGAGGGTTACAGCACAGAGTACATACCTTGTCACAACAAAGTTTGCGGATTCCTGTGTCAGTGACACATTTTCTTACTTCTCAAATACAGAAATTCTTCAGCTGTCAGCCCACGGGGGATTTTTTAATGCATTTCAGTAGTTTAGTTATCCATATAGTTTTCACTGGAGTTGTGTTAACTGAGGCAGAGCTGAGTAGCACAGTACAGAAAAGCAGAGATGTTAGCTGTAGCTACAGTGGGAGAAGAATCTCAGCAGCTGCCAGTGCATAGGCAAAGGATAAACTGTTAGATGTGTCAAAAAAATGTACAGCTTCATCCTTTTCATTTGGAGCAAACTGCAACAGGTCAACAGGTACCCACACAAGATCATGGAGTTAGACCCAAAAGACTGTTTCCATTGTATTTTCTGATATTTCTTACTAACTTCTTCATTGATTGCTCTAATCTTGACATCATTCAGTTCGATGCTTTGCTCTGCCCTCTTGCCCTGCCTAAGTCTGGAATCAATGTTCAACTAAACTCAAATATGCTTTGAAATTTCTCCATTTAATTAATAAAATAGACACCAAGAATGCCTGACTGCCACAGATCATACAGACATCTGGGTCTTGCCATCTGTGAGTTATATTACAAATTCAGCTGCAACTGACGTGGTCAGTTTACTGCATTCCAGGCAGTTGATCCCAGAACTAAGACCTTGGACTACTCTGCTTTTACAAAGCTACTTGGAACTGATAATGAATTTAGACCTTCCCCTTCCAGCTCTGCCATTCAGCACCAGCAGCAAGACCAAGCTTACTCCAAGTAATAAAACCCAAATGCAAATAGGCATCCATGCTATTTCAATCCAGGAGGGATCTGCAATGCAAGTTCAAAAAGGAAAACTATTTTCTGTTGGAATTGTGAGAAGTGAGCAAAAGCCATAATGGAAAACAGCTCTCCCCAGGCGAAGCGGAAGAGGAGGGGGAAAAGCCAGAGAATCAGATGCTGCAATTAAGGGATGAAGAGTCAGGATCTCAAAGAATGTAGCTTATAAACCAAGAGGCTGGGTCATGAAGTGGCTGATGAAGTTCAGTGGACGCAGGTAATGAAAGCCCACGTCACTTAACAGCCACAGAAACGGACTCCTGCCACTAGCATGACTTCTCTTGCCATTTTCAAGAGTAGTCCAGCTTGGTCAGAAGTGTCTGATCTGCAGACTGCAAACACTGGGGGGATATTTGGGTAAGATAAATTAAATAGCTCCCTTGTTCCTGTCCTTTTGCTTGCAGGATCCACTACTGTGCACTGTCTGACAGGATGCTGGTCTTGACGTAAAAATCTGACCAAGCTGCTCTTGAAAATGGCAAGAGAAGTCATGCTAGATGAAAAAGGAAATCATAGACACACCAATCTAAGAAAAAGGGGATTCAAACTTCTGTAACAAACTACTGAACAAGCAAATCTTGCCCTTCTTTTCAGAAGGGCACAATCACAGGATTCATCATTGTGCCAGCAGATGCAGTGGGGGTCAAGAGATCCTACAATTCAATTTGTTGCCAAAAACCGTTATTCAGCTAAAACCTTTTGCCACACTCCATAACACAGCCACCAATGCTTCCAGATTCACAGACCTTCAAGGACAGGCACAGAGAACAGTTAAACTCTGGGTCCAAAACACTAAACCTTGAGTTATAAACTGTCTAGAAAACAGTCTTCTTATTGCCACAGATTAGAAAGAAAGCCCAAAAGCTAGAGGAAGTCGCTGAAGAGAAGGCGTTTTAAAGTTAAAAAGGAAATCTGCCTCAAGACAGTCCTGTGCTTCAGCCTTTCCAGTGTATTCCTCATCCAATCTTCTCTGAATTTTTACACTTGGCCAATAAATACCTCTTACTCTAGCACTTGGATATGATTTACGATGCACTGCAAGTGCTGTGCAATTAACAGATTTAATGCCCAATTCACTTCCTCCTTCAAAGGGAGACTGGAGGAAAGCATCCCAGGAGCTGTGGGTATATCATACATATACATGAAATGACATTTCCTCTGCCACTACTCTAAGTCAGCACATCCCTACTCTTCCTGCAGATGTATCAAACCATTTTCACTGTTTAGATTCCCAACTATTAGTCATTCTTCAGCTTAATCACAGAGGGGTTTACAGTATGGATTTTTACACACCATCCCACATTTTCACCATAATTTATCAATTGCTTTTTCCACTCCATTTCACTGAATTTCTAATCTCATTTCCCCAACTACACTGTCTACAATCGTAACATAACAGTGACTTTAAGAAATGCAGTATGCTCCACTAATTTCACAATGTGGTAAAGGAGATAACAGTGGGAATACATTCTTTCCATCTCAGCATGACTACTTTAACTGGCCTACCAGAGACAAAAGCACATGTCTGAGGAGGAGGACAGTCACTGCTGTGAGGGGAAGTCAAAGCTCTGCACTCTCACATGGCTATTGACCAACTTTCAATGAGACAAACGCCACCAACTCCACCATGCAAGACCGAGCATTTACCTCTGGTACATGTATAATTATCCTTTGGTGGATGCTCCATTCGGAATTGTGCTGACAGGGCTCCATCCAATCCAGCAGCACATTTGAGGAATTATTGCTGATGCTTCATAGACTCATAAAACACCCTGCTCAAAGGAGTTTTGAGTGGCACAACTCTGTGCTTTGCTTCCCAGCTGCAGTCTGAAGTTCTACAAAATGTCAATGCTGAACACAAGCTACTTTCACAAGCAATTAAGACAGACTACATGAATACCTAGCTCAGCCCGCAGGCTACATCAGACTTGTCTTTCAGTTTTGTTCAAATACTTTACCCTTCTCTTTGGTAAACAGAAATCCTTGTTTTCCTTTCTCTCTATGCACACTGCATCTATTCTCCAAATTCCACCACCCCAAACCACACATGGCAGCCCCGGACCAGTTTTACTCTATGTTGAAATCCCTTTGGCCAAAATATTTGAAGGTAAGGTACCTAATGCAGCAAGGTTCCTAAATAAATGTTACTGTCTAAAAAAGGTATCTCTGAACACCTCAAACGAGTTCAAAAGCATCAATAAGACTTCACCTCCTCTGATTAAGATTTCTTCAGACAGTTTTACTTGGCACAGTGCTACAAGCCACACATTCTGCTTAAGTTGTTCCCATTTCTGTAACTTTATTTCTGAAATCAGCTTTAACAGTATTGGAGCTTAGCAATTATATATAGTCTTGTCAATAATCTTATGATATCCTGATCTCACCTCACAACACAGCAAATTCTTCATCTTAAAACCCATTGGAACAAGAGCAAATGGGCAATGGAGGGGAAGAAAGTCCAGTATTGCACCATGATGCCCTCAAATGCAGAAGCTCATCCGCATGACATGATACTTACTCCAACTGTAGAAACACTCTCGGGCTTCAAACACTGTGTGCACGTTCAGTGCCTAAACACTGGAAAAGAACTGCCCAGAGCCCAATATTTACACCAAACTGCTCTCAGATTTTTTACTACATATTCAACTTCATACATCACTTCTACTCAAACTGAGTAGTAACAATAATCAACATGATTCTGACAATTCATGCTTTCAGCTACAAAGATGACACAGTTAAAGTTTCCAAGAGTCAACAGAAGTGAAGTAGAACTTTTTGCATAAGCCCAGCTACCTTATGTAAACCAAGGTTTGAATTTCTCTACAGAACAATGTCAACAGTCATAAAATAGAAACAGAAGCATTGCCAAAAGGTTAACACTTTCTAACACCTGTAGGGTTAACACTTTATGATGGTAACACTTGTTCGGAAGACCGGAGATCCATTTTAAGGTAATTATCATTGGTGATTTAAGTAGGTTTCATCCCACCTCATGACAAACCTTTCAGGACCACTTGTTACTGTTCAAATTCTGTTTAGGACACAACAAGCCAGCTTTGAGGGACATGGCTTCAATTCCCTATTTTAGCCGATTCCATGGAGTTACAGCCCCCAAAGCAAGCCACCAGAGCGGGGTACATACATTACCCACACACTTGGAGCTTCAATTCCCTATTTTAGCCAATCCCATGGAGTCACACCCCCCAAAGCAAGCCAGCGGAGCAGGGTACTCACGTTGCCCATGTACTCGGAGAGCAGGTCCTGCAGGGCCTGGCGCACGGCGTTGCACTCGGCCACGATGCGCTCGCGGCGGTCGTCGCGCGTGCAGGACGAGTCTGCCATCAGCGCCGCCCCGCTGATGATGCTCTCCAGCCGCTCCTCCAGCGACGGCCGGAACCGCTCCTCGCTGAACGTCGAGGGGTCCACGATGATTTGTTTCTAAGTGAGAGGACAAGTTCTGCAAATCAGTCTCCGGCCCAAATGATGCCTTAGGATTTAGCTTTTATGTTTTTCAAATCCTGTAGTGCTTTATTCTGTAACTCTGAACCTCCTTAAACAGCGCTAGCTACTCTCTTCACATTTTGTTCAGACAAAACAATTCTTCTCTGGGCCTGAAAGTCAAGGACACCTCACCGTCTCAGGCCTCGAGAGATGTAAACAACAGTGAATGGGGCTGGGGGAAAAATTGGAGTAAATGACTTCATTACCTGAAACTGGAATTGGAGGATTAACCCCTGCTACGTAAATTGACCAAACTTATAATTGTCTGA
>WEIU01012197.1:286-11031 GCA_013389925.1 Aegithalos caudatus
AATGCTCCCAGATATGTTCCCAGATCATAGAACCATCAAACAGTTTGGGTTGGGAGAGACATTAAAGATCATCTATTTCCAACTCCCTGACTTGGGCAGGGACAAAAAATGGCAATTTTCAGTATCTTCAAGATCTGAAGTACTATTTCTTTCCTGGAGACTCAAAGTATACCAGCTGCCTGCTTTTTAAAATGTATTGCAGACAAATTCCCTTTTTGATGCATTAACTTTTTTTGCAACTCTATAATAAGTAAGACATGGGAGTATGCAAAGGCACAATCCTTATACCTATTACAGCAGAAAAATGCTTTCTTTATCAGAGTCCAATATCACCTTTGCTTAATACTGATTTATTACTCTTTACTGGCAGCTAAGCAGCATAGCTTAGAGAATCGTAAGAATATGGTTACACAATTTTGATCCATCCTGCACTGTAATTTACCATGTAACTTCACTTAATTTTAAACTGCCCTATGCTCAGGACTATGGCTTTTTTCATTATTTTCACTCTGTAATTCCATTACTTTAAATATTTTTCCATGACAAATACTATGACACACGTTCAGTCCTAATTATACTTTAGTAGCTATTCACTGGCATTCTGTTCTGTATATTTTAGCAATCAGTTTAAAGCCAGGTTCACTGAATACTTATTCCTTCATCCACCAGAAGCCAATCAAACAACAGTATTTTTCATTTCTAAATAGAACATAATGTATTAAAAAGACGTTTTTAATATTTAACCCTAAACTGCTGTAATTTCTAATCACAGTAAAGTCAAGTAATCTGTGTAACTATAAATGTCACATAACCAAATGCCTACAGGATTGCCACCACCTGTATGTAATCTTTTGGTAACATTTCCCTTCTTGAAAGCTTAAGCTTTCTAAACTGAAGTTATACCTCTAAGTTACTTATAGTTTTATCATGCAAGTATTTTCTTCTGTATGAGAATATAATTTTTATATATTTTATTAAATCACTTCATTCTTCTCATGTTTTTAAAACTTTTCATGCTTTTGGGATTTGGGGCCTTTCTGGGTTTTCTATGACTATAACAGACAATATCCTTTCCTGCCTTTGTTAGAGTTGACCTCCTAGCTTAAAAAGAATAGTCACTTCTCCCTGAATTTTTCCATAAGTTAGAGGCTTGGCATAATACTCAATTATTAAATCAACATAGAGGGCTGGAAAGCCACTGTACAAGTAATATGTCCCTAGAATTATCTCTGTTTCTCTTATTTAAGCAATTGGAATTTCATGGAGACTATGGGCCAAGCATTTAAGGTTCTCCTGTTTGTTTGGGTAATATTGATCTGTTTTAAATTTTGGAGAATGGAAAATGAACCTTTATACGCAATGATGATGAATAAACACTACCAGAGACACTGTTTCATTTGAAGTACAAGGAAACTTTCAAGTACT
Source organism: Aegithalos caudatus (assembly GCA_013389925.1). NCBI lineage: Eukaryota > Metazoa > Chordata > Aves > Passeriformes > Aegithalidae > Aegithalos > Aegithalos caudatus. The sequence continues at coordinate 1,712 of WEIU01012197.1, forward strand.
AACAAAGCAAGAGAGGAGCAATTTAAGAATTAATTAAAAGTCAAAAATAATACTGGATGTACATCCTTCAATGCTAGCTTTTGTTCACTGAGGTGTTAAGGCCCAGGTTTAGCAGATGGAAGTTCTCTGGATGGTGGCATGCTGCTGTTCCTACAGCATTTTCCCCCTGTGGCATCAGCACCATACTTGTGTGAGAACAGCACATTTGCAAATAGCAAAGAACCCAAGGGAGGGCAAGTAGGGCACGTCTGACTCTAACACAAGTCTGTGTTTGGGCCTTTTTTTCTGAGAGCTGATGCCACAAAACCAGCTTTTCCTGATAGAGGAAGAAACAGCATCCCAAATACACTTTGGTCATACCTTTTGGATGAATTTCATAGATGCTTTTATAAGGAAATGTTACAGGCAATGGGCAACTCCAACAGGATAAAATATAACATCAGTGTTAAAAGCAAAAATCTGACAGCACAGGATCAATTCTGCTACTGTAGGGAGCCCAAGTAGCAACATTCACAACATTAAAGGCTGCTGACAAAGATTTGTTTATTCTGTCAGAAGCTCAGTTGCTGTACAGAAGGCTGTATTATCTGCATTACCATCTGTCACCGTGTGTTGTAGCCTTCCAGCAGCTGTGAAGGTACAATAGGCATTACCTTTTCCTGAGTTTGTCACAAATTTTGGCAAAACCATTTAAAAATCATTTCAGTGCTATGGAATCATAAGTATGAACAACATAATCAGCTCAAGTGCTTCACAAGTCATATACAAATTAATGAAAAGGCAAAAAAAAAATATTTAAAGGTACTAAATTTGAACTTCAGAAATGCTGATATTAATTCTGAGGCCTGCATAAGTTTGAATAAATTTTCACAGTAATGAGAATTGCGCAGTTAGATTTTTTAATAGTTTTGGAAATATCTTTCTTTTTCTAACTGTGGAAAAACACAAATGTGGTTTCTGTTTGGTTCAGTGCATTGTATCAGCATGTCAGAATTGTCAGATGCATCAAAATAATGTCCCATGCCCAGCCAGCACAAATCAATTCAGTTACAACAAAAAGAATACATGTATTCCAGATTTTTTCAAACAGATACCCAGTCCCCCGCGTTGCTTCTTCTTGCAAACCGAAGGCACAGTGATGAACTCATTCTTATTGTAGCAAAAACCAGAGAAAATCTTGCAGGTATGCTCTGCAAAGGAAAGAGAGAGACAGCAGCTTTGGAAGGGCTCCGTACTCCCTCTGCTGTTCTCTCCTATTTAAGACATGGTCAAGCCACAACAAGGAATGGTTTCACTGATAAACTGCAGGTTCCTCTTGAACACTTCTACAATCGGTGTGTAAAATACTCCTGTTCCTGACCATCAGCTAACTGATTTTGTTCCTTCTCTAGGCTTGAATCCCAAATGACTGCTGATATCCAAACCATCCTGCAGCTTCTGCAAAGGCAGTCAGCACTCATTCCACCTGCTTATAGCATGGTGACAGCAAGTGCAGAGTATCAAGAGCCAGCAGTCCGGGTCATACAAACTCTTCAGCCTGCAGCATCAATTAAAACAGACAGAAGTTTCAGTCCTTCATCTCAGGTAAGTACATGTCCAGTAAGGTCAAAAGAGGTTTCCTAAACTTTTATGAGTAAGAAATGCATACCAATCAGGTGCTGGTTCACTAATTTAAGGAATATGAAATTATTATTTTGACCTAGCATCTCCACAGAGGGCTTAGACACCAGTTTCAGAGGCCACATTTTCTATTAAGCCTGTAGAGAGATTCACACAAGCATCTTATAATCATACAGATTTACTTTATTGTCATTTTTTCCACAAAAGTTAGCAGAAAAGGAATCCAAGTGATTAGAATGCTCGGAAATTATGCAATTCTGGAGTTATGCTCTAAACTTCATATTCAAGATTGTTGAGATCCATACTCTCAGACTGGGTCTCAAGAGTAATCAGTCCTTTAGAAAGAGCTGCTTATATGTGTATCTTGATGTCCAGACTTCTACAATTAATCAGGAGAATTGCATTCAATTGCATAAACTCAAATGCAGTGCCATGTAAAAAATATTTCAGTACACTGTTTAATTTTCAAAAATGGTTTTCCATGAACCATCTGAATGTGCTAATTTTGAACAGAACAAGGGCCTGGAAGGGATGGTAATTACTATCATCTTGTTTCCTCTCTTCCCTTACAGTGTCCTGAAATGTCAGATGTTGAAAAATCGAAACTTAAATCCAAAGAATCCTTCTCAAGTGAAGTGCATCTGAACACAGCCTCAGAAGACAACCTGGCTTCTTTTTTAGACCAAGAACATGACCAGTCTGTAGAGCGTCCCCCACAGCCTTGTAAAACTTGTCTCCCACCAGTTAGGCACCCTTCCTTGCCAGAATCTTCACTAAGCACTGTAGGAATCTTGAGTCTTCATAGGCATGTTTCTGATCCTGGTCTTCCTGGGAAATAGTACTTTTATACTATTACTTCACATAAAAATGTAAGTGCTTTTAATGGCTGTTTCTCCTTTTTTTTTGTTTTTTTGGTTTTGTTTGTTTTTTTTTTTTGTTTTTGTTTTTTTTGTGGTTTTTTGGTTTTTTGTTTTTTGTTTTTTATTTAAATCCTCTATACTTGACTCAGGGGCTACAAGGAATATACCATTATATGCAAAAGTACTGTATATTTTCCTAAATCTGAAGCTTGTATGGTAAAGTTGAGCAGTTCTGATGTAAATATATATATACACACACTAACTGTATGTTCCAAATGTAAAACTGCCAGCATTCTCAAGGCACCTTATATTTTTATTTTTTTTTAAATAACATGCATGTTCTGAAATTACAGTTTACGTTGCATGGAGATTACAATTTACTGCTGTCATGGAAATAGTATTTTATTGTGGATATGTCTTCAGAGCAAATAGGAGACCAATAACAATAATTCACATAGAAAAACTCCTACCTGACCAAGCTAAAATTCAAGAAAAATGCTCTTCTAGCTCACTTTTGAAAATTGATTTATCTTTCTTGTAGTGAGCTTTTTCTAATAAATCACAATTAGTCTGAATCTAAAGAAAGAATAAGGTAACTAAGTCTTCTGGGCTTGAAACAATTAGGACAGAGAAAACAGCCTCCTTCCAAACTAGTTGAAGTAGGGCAGTATTTTACCAGAGAGGAAAACTGCCATATGGTGGAAAGTATCACCATAGGTCACATCCACAAAACTGCATTAAATTGAATCATTTGTTTTCATCACACATTGGTTTTTGGGTTTTGTATTGTTATTTTTTTCATTGCATCATAGAACTCAGCTGTGATGAGCAGACAGGTACTCATCTGTCACACAAACATAATCAAATGCAATAAACCTAATTTCTGTGTAATGCAGAAGACTGTGTTCCTTTTGTTCAATTTAAATTATTAACAATCTGTTTTAATTTAAAAATATTTTACACACTTTTGTTTTATAATTATTAGGGTGGCTGTTTACAGTTACCTCTTTGTACTGACCAGCCCCTCTACAATGTTCATATACATACACCTTGCACACTCTCCTGGACGTGTGCATGTGTGTATTTTATAGATGTACATAGGTGTGTAAGTATGTGTATGTGTATATATATTTATATACACACATACACACAAGTGTGTGTATATACCTACACTTACATGTAGGAGTATAGATATAGAGCTATATATATATATATGTATATATGTAAAATCACTTTCAGGAACAATTGTAAACTTTCTTATTACAAAATGAGTAAGCTTAGCTTGTGTCCAAAGCTGACTACATTAGAATAAAATTATCTAAGGTCTGTAGGCTTTAAATACGGTATGTACTGTATGTGCATAATGCTTTGTGAATACTTAGATTTAATTTTATTAAAATATTATTCTGCTTCAAATGTTGTGTTTATTTTAGAAGGAAATTACCTTTTTATTACTGCTTTCAAATATTTTTAAATGTTCATATGATTTTCTAATCTTCTAGCTTTAATGTGAAATTCCTCTAGGATGAGAACTGGTTACAGAAAAGCATGTAATGAAGTTAGAGGGGAAGCACTTAAATTTTACCTAAAACCAAGTTAAAGCCCGTCCTAAATCAGTGCTACAGAGAGATGCAATAATGGTTGTCCCTGACATAGATACACTTCTTGTATGTTGGGGTCAGAATGAAACATGACACTTCAGTCATACACAGACAGTAGATAAACACAAGGTGGGTGAATCTTTCCTCATTTAAAATTAGAGTGTTGAGCTACTGAGCATGGCTCTGCTCTACCTTTGCTATTAAGGATACCAAAATTAGTTGTCAATACCTTTGTCACTGAAAAGATAAATCAACCCTTCCCATACAAGATCAAATTTTCTACTGCCTCATGGTAGTGCTGATAGTAGAAAGGTCCAAAAGCTGCAACAGGCTGACTGCTCTTCTACCACGATGACAGGAGGGCTGCACTGCTCAGTGCCTTGTAGGATCAGATCCTAGTGTCAGGAAAACTAATCCACAAACACCAGAGGTTTATGTCCAAAAGGAGACAGAGGAGTCCTGCAACTCTATTTGAATAAAGGGAGGAAGAGAATCCACTGGGGCACCTGGGGTTTTCTCTCTTGAAGTTTCAGAGGCCACCGCCTCCTTTTATCCTGAACTCCCAGGCACACATTGCCCTCTTCCTTTCCCCATTGCTGAGGTACTGGGTGGGTACAGCCTTCCCACACTGCCTACCACATATGCCCCCTTGAACCTGTCATTTTACCCCAAAGTTCAGAAACTCAGGCTTGTGCAGACCCTTGCCTGTTTCAGGAGCCAGGCTGCCTGGGCCCAGTAACAAACCTGCTGCTTGAAGTTGGTAGAGACATTAAGACCCATTTCAAAGACATTAATACTAGTACCTTAACCCATCAAATTGTTTGTAAAGACATTAGCACACATCTTTCCTCTCATTAGGAAGCAGTCAGAATCTCTGCCTGCATATACTCCATTGAAACAGGAGTGCTGAATAACAAATACCTTCTGGAGGGTTTTGTTGTTTGGATTTTTTTAAATAGGAAGTGTTAACGTCTTCTGCTCTATCTGAGCCTGGTAACTAACACTCATGTCTGTTACAAGAAAAAAATTAACACATTTTCTAAAAAGGTATTTGTGGTTATGCTACATTCTAAAAAGTCTGGCATAAATTAAAAATAAAATTAATGAAAAAAGTATAATGCATGAGCTTTGCTTTACAAAAGGCCTTTTGTCCAACTTTATCACTTGATATTTCTCATTACTGCAAAGAGACTGAACAGAACAGTGACCAGGTGGCCTGGGGAAGGAGCACTGGGGAAGAGGAAGAGTGACAACTACTGCAGTCAGTCTAAGTGAAGGGAAAGCTCCACTTTTTACTCCATTTTTTGGCTCAAAGAGACTTTGGTCCTTCCCTTCTTGAAACAAGAAGAAAAATCTAAAGTGGGTTTTGATAAATAAGGAAGACTTTATAAAGTTGTGAAGTTTCTAAGCTCCCTGCCAAGGAATGCAGAAACAAAAGATGAAAGTTTAGTTGCAACACTCTAGCTTCCCCTTGCTTGCCAAAGACAGGTCTGCCTTCTCAAGTATCTCCTTTTCTTGTTGAGGTTCAATGAAGTACATGAAGACCCACTGCTTCAAGCTTTTTTCTTCCAGAAATAGGTAAAAAACATTGGGTTTGGAAATGTGTTAATTTTCTAAACAACAAAATTTGCCCCTTTTATTTGCAGGTGATTTTGTTGGGGGTTTTTATGGGTTTTTTTTTTTTTTTTTTTGAAGGGGCAGGCCTCCCTGTAAGTCCAGTCTGGTTTTCACTTGATAGAAATAGGCCTGTGTTATCCAAATCAAATTGGGAATAATGTGAAGGGTTGTAAACCCACACAGTTGTAATACATCCAAAGAAGACTTCAGAACTTCAGGAGGCACATTTTGGGTTTGAACCTAAATGTGAACTTGAACTTAGGAACACTTGGCTACGTACATTAAAAACCTGTGGTTAAAAATACATATTAATTATAAGCTGTAGATACAGAAAAGACTCCTGGAAAATCTGGAATAGCTAAAGTAGCTGAAGTGCAAAAGCAATGCAGACAATGGCTTCAAATACGAGAGGTGATGCTGTACAGATCAGCACAGCTCTTAATGAATTTCATTGGCTCCTACCAGTTACATTTAAAGCAAAGGGGAGGTTGTGATGCTTTTCAATAGTTAAGCTGTGCAGCAACCTGAACCCTTTGGATGTGCACATTCATCTACAGGCACAGATTGACAGTAATACACACAGTTTCTTGACTGGCCCAACCCTGCTGTTTCCTGGAAACATACGCCCAACTGCACATCCCTCTCTTTCCATGTTCCCATGCTGTTCACTTTGCAAATGCATTTTCTGCTCTCCCGCCTCACTGTTGGCTGTCCACAGATGAACCTCTCTTCCCTTTTCCTGCTGCTGATTGTGTCCTAGCAATTTTGTCTCTCTGGTGAGCACTCGTCAAAGCTCCTGTCTCATTCACCAGCATCATAAGTAACATACAAAAAGCTGAAAAGCACTGCTTGGCATGGCCTCTGGCTGCCTGCTGATGTGGAGCAACTGGAGTCTTGCCCACTGATAAATTGTATGTCCTCTCACTGGAGCTGCTGAGCTCTAAAATGCAGGACACAAATAGAATCGCAGGAGCCTGTAATTCTAGCACAGCAGAAGCCATGATTCCTCCTGTGACAGGTGCACTTAATACCACCCCTGCAGATCAGTACCCCTGACCGTTCCATCCTTTCTGTTAAATATTCTGTGAACGCTGTGTAGTAACGCACACTGCACCGAGCAGTGCAGTGTGATGGTGGGCCGTGAGGTGTGCTGATGTGCGCTGATGTGCGCTGATGTGCGCTGATGTGCGGTGCTGTGCGGTGCTGTGCGCTGATGTGCGCTGATGTGCGGTGCCGTGCGGTGCTGTGCGCTGATGTGCGGTGCTGTGCGGTGCCGTGCGGTGCTTCAGCCTTCGAGGCTGGGCCACGTCCCGGCTTCCCCGCTGCGCTCCGGCCGAGCAGGGAAGGGCAGCGTCGGGTCTGTAGCGGGGCCGGCGGTGGCTCTGCGCAGCTTTGTGATAGCCGAGGGGAAAGCCGAGTGCTCCTCCCCCGCCCTGCCAGAGGGACCGCTATCAACCCTGACATTAATTTCAATCACATCTGAAAGGAACAAAGGTCTCAGAAATCAGTGTAAGCTCCTATCCAGGAGAGCGATAGAGTCAGGGTATTTGCATTATCCGCGGTCAGATCAAGAGCTGTCATCATCTGTGCAATCTCACACTAGCTGGAATAAACAAGTAGCATTCTTTATCTCGGGAGGTCTCAAATGTCTTTTTAATGTCTGCAAACTCTTCGAGCCAGTAAAGGATTGTTTTGGGATTAATGTACAGCCTGATTTATCACCTGATTTATCAACAAAGCAAACACACAAACAACCCATCTGCACGCACTGAGTCCTTCAGGCTCCTGAGACTGAGCAAGGAAGGCTTGTGTGTCTTCCAGCTAAGGTGCTGGAGGCAGAGAAAAAATTAGTGGGGGGAAAGAAATTTTTACAGCTTTTTACAGAAATCTTCCAAGGCAAACTTGCACAAAGCAGAAATTAAAAAGTAATGATGAAGTAACAGTGAAACCAGAGATAAGCAGAAAGAACAATGAAATGAAAGTAAAAACAAATTAAGTTCTTCTAAAAAAGAAGCCTCCAGATGAAGGAAGCTCCTCTGAGAACAGACTACTGCAGCATGCCTCAACGTGACAAGCAACTGAGGTTACAATTTGAGCTACAGAAAATTTTAGGCTGGGAAAGGACCTTTGGAGATAGCTGTCTTTCTTTTAAAAGCAAGACATTAAATCAAGGACACTGACAAGCCAAGTATTGAATTTTTCTATTGAGGAAATTTCTGCTACTTCTCTAAGCAATATATTACAATGTCTAATTGTTTCTAGAGTGGATAATATTTTCTTCTCACACTTGAACATAATTTCCTCTAAAGAAACATATTCCAATTCCCCTTTGTCCTGTGTACCTCACTGAAGAATCATCCAACTTTTAGGAGCTGAAGAACTGCTGGTGTCCCAAAATAGGTTCTTTCACCCAGTTTGCAAAAGGCTGATCTACATACACAATCAAGGTATATGATTTATTTACAGTTTTACCTTGCACAGAAAGAGGTGCTTCGTGGCAAATTCACAAAGCCAGCACCATGACTATCAAAGATTTTTTACATTTTAGCAAAGGCATTAACGCTCATTGGCTACAAGTTACTTTTTTTTTTTTTTTTTCATATTAAGTAGTATTCTTCCTTCTATTGGTTAAATGATTCCCTTGCTTCTTTGCTGATTAGTCCACATGCCCAGTCTTTCCCTTCTTCTGAGTCAGTGGTTTCCTGAATCAGTGGTCTGTGAATCAGTGATAACAATCTCCCCTTGCCAGAATCACCTTCTACCCAGTTAGAGCTGATTTCAGCACAGTTGCTGAGCTGTCTTCATTAGTTTCTTCCTTACCTTGGGAGTTCTGCCAAATGTCTTTGAGGCCCATAAATTCTGTGGTCTTTGTGTCTGCTATCAGTGATACATCCTTATTCCCAAGCTTTGTTAACCTCCCCCTAGGTCTGAGATCATTGAAACATGCCAAGCCCTAGGCCTTAACAAGGCAATTCTACCAACAAGTAATTTATCTTACTAACACCCAGATATCACTGTGGTGGGATCTTCCCCTGACTTTTCTTCAGGCTCTTTAAATGTAGTTCTTTCAAACGTGTCAGGCTCTCCAATACCGTTGGCCTCTGGACTCTCCAATTTTTCAGTCTCTTGAAAAAGAGACTGCCCCAGACCAAAACTGAATCCAGACACTCTCTTATCATTTTGCCTTACCTCAGAATCACACTGAGATTCCCCAAACCCCCACGATGGAAACCAAGACTGCTTTTGGAGCTCAGTGGCATGCACGATTATGGGTGAAACCTCATCTCAGAGAGAGACCTTCCAACAGCCTCAGACACCAGCCGAGCACCTCATTGCTGCCGGTGCGCGCCCGGGCAGCAGCCAGCGCCCAAAATCAGATACGCTGTGAGCAGCCCCGAGAGCTATTGAACTGGAAAGACATGACCGGGTTTTTCAATTCACGGTTACCGTCAAAGCTTTGGTTACTGCCCAAGGTTTCGTTTTCAACACTGAGGAGTGGCACAGAGCGGCTCCAGGCGCGGAGCTGCCGCCCTTTCCCGGAAAGCCCTGTCCCGGCCAGCCCGGCCCGCACGCACCGCCCTCCCGAGCGAAACCGAAAGCGGCGCCGGTGCCGGGCGGAGCG
>WEIU01012197.1:11120-34796 GCA_013389925.1 Aegithalos caudatus
GGCCCCGCGGCTGCGGCTGGATCCGCGAGTTCCTGCAGGCGCTGGAGCACGGCGGCTGCAGCCTGGCCGCCTGCTACGCCAACCCCAGCCTGAGCCAGCTGCCCTCGCCGGCACAGGAGGCCGAGCACGACCTCTGCGTGCACCTGGTGCAGCTGCTGCACGGCACGCTGGTGGACAGGATGCGCGCCGTGCCGGTGGCCGAGAAGTGCCTGGACATGGGAATCTTCCAGGACGAGGACGTGGATCGGGTGAGTCCGGGCGCAGGCAGTGCCACAGACACCGGCCAGCCCCAGTGGCTGTGGGGCAGGTAGGAAGCCGTAACTACAAATGGCACAGTAAATGCGAAAATAAAAGAAGAGTTCCCAGGCTTGGGGGGAAAGACATGATGGGTCCGGGTAAGCCAATGAAAACTGTTGACAATGGGCCAGCAGGTGGGATGCCGGTTAAGAGCCTGGCAAAGAAAAATTCCAGGAGCAGAGGATTAGACCTACACAGTGTCTAAGTGGAAAAAATATGTCAGACTTTACTTATCATTTTGCCACGGGCCTTAGGCTCAGAAGATAATTGTCTTCTGGCCCTTGACCCATACCAGGAAGTAATGATGGTCTGTAAAGTCCTAAAGAATACTTGAGTTAAAATAAAGCAAGGTTTTCCATCCTATTTTTTGCTAAAGGTTCACTAAGGACTATCACACTGGACAGTGAGGTGGGCAGAAATACCAGTTGAACAAGGAAGTGTTAACCTTTGATGGAAATATTGCCCAGTGTTTATTCTTGGCTAAGAATGACTTTACTGGAATGTGAAACCTACTTGAAACTCAAGAAGAAATTGATATCCTGAAACAGTGTTAGAACAAATTAAAATAATAATTGCCATTGCAATAAGGGGAAAACTGGTAAACTGAGGGTGGAACTAAATTACATTGCACTCTGAGCCTTTGCATCTGCTTTTGAGGTAATTTTATGCTCCATCTCAGTTAAATGACTGTAAGATACATAGTTTTGTCTTGTGACCATCAGGTAGCAGCAATGATCAGATGCACCCTAATTAGTAGGGAGCCAAGCATGGTAACACAACAGGCAGATGCAGAGGCCTTTTAGGAAGCTGCTGGCTCCATTTCCTGGTAATGGGTCCTCATGTTCCCCTGGGTCCCCTTCTTGCTGCTGGTATTTCCATCAAACCGTTTAATACCCTTCACAATCCTGCCAGTTTAAACCCCAGTGGAGCTTAGGCTTTCCTAATGCCTCCCACTTTGCACACACTTCCTTTTAGTCATGGATCTCAGTCATGTGTTCCCACTGCTATGCCTGCCCATTTCCTTGTGTATCAGAATGGGGGATTCTTGAGCCTTGAGAAAATGGTCCTTGAGACTGAACACTTCTCTCAGGATGCTTTGCTCTTTGCCCCTGGTTTTGTTCCTCATGTGATCACATGTCAAGTTCTGCTTGTGACAGCCGTGGGACACTGTTCCATAGCTTCTTTGAGGGCAATAGCCACTTTCTAGAGGCTTAGCTACGGTATTTTTAAGTGGGAGTTGAGATGATGAAGCCAGAGTTTAAGAAGGGAAATGTTCCATTTTATGTATGAGGTCATGTTACAGGTTAAGTCTTTGGTAAACTGTGTGACACCATTTCTCCTTGATCAAGGTTGCTTGTTCCCTAAATCAGTCTGAACACCAATTATTATTACACAATACTAATAATTATTATATAATGGTTACTGCTGTAACCATTGTCTAGTACTACCAGTCTCTCCAGTTAAATTCCAGATCTCATAGGTTTTATATATCCTACCCAAAACCATATGGGGTGAACATGAGGTTGGACAAAATTGCAATAATTCTCTTCTGATTAGTGGCAGGTCCACTTTATATCTTTGTTTTTCAGTATGTTTTAATGATGACAGGGAAATGCTTTTTGCACGTATACTGCTCTTATGAACTTCCTCAGACCATTGCCTGTCTGTGTGAGGGTTGTTTCTGTGTTTTTAATTTTTCTAGATCCAGACTGTTACTGACAATCGTGGGAACAGAGATGGTGCAAGGGAGCTACTGAGCAGAATAGTCCAGAAGAAAGATTGGTTCTCTTCTTTTTTGAATGCTCTCCGTGAAACCCAACATGAAGATCTTGCAGATGATTTAAGTGGAAATACAGGAGGTAATCATCTTATTTCACTGGTACTGATGTGTGGATTTTTAATATCTATTTTTTCTTCTTTTTTTTTTNTACTTAAGAAGCAATGCAGGATTCCCACCATATTGCTTTATTGTGATACTGGTACTATTGCTTTTGATTGTCCAGGAATTTCAAAATCAAATTATGTAACAGCTTAATTGATAGATTTTTAAATACTAAAGTCTTTATTAGGCAATATGAGAATTACAACAGTATGGATATATGTTGGAGTCCAGGGCATGTGGAAAATTCTCTGAGCTGCCCTAAGTGGTCCGAGACCCCAGCTGAGACCCCAGGAAAGCACTACCTTGGATTTTAACCCATGGGAAAATCTACCAACACTTAGTGATGAATTAAGAGTAACAAAGGTTTGAAATAAATAGTAGTTTAGTTTGTCACAGGGTGAAACATTGTAGTTTTGGGTTTTTAGAATGNTGTGATGGCAGCACAAGAAGATTGGTAGGATCAATTTGATGTAAAAATTACATGTTTAGAATAGATGGTAATTGTTGGTGTAAAATTGTAAACATAGTATGTTTTAAGAGTTAATTGGCTCAAATGTCCTTAAAAGGTCTTGGATTCTCACTGCATGGCATTCGCCATTCCTGCTTTCCAGTGTGCACAGCCTGGTGCTAGGCAGCACATGGACTTCAAGATAAGATGAAATAAATAACCTTGAAGAAAAGGCTGCAAGCTTTGCTCATCATTTTCAACCTTGGCACTGGACTTTGTGGGAAAAATCCCCCTGTTTAGGGGAGTTCCAAAAAGGAATTTCCCACAGATATAGTTGCAATTAAACTGAATCTTACCTTAAAAACCCATTGGTTTTCTGTGTGGTTTTTATAATCATTCAGAGTACATAAAAAGTACTCTGGAGATTAATTTGAACAAACAAAACAGACTTTACCTGAATTTCTTCTTCATTACAAATGTTTCCTTTACAGAATGGTTTACAAACATTTTTGGCATTTTAAAGTACCTTGCATACTTTAAGACATTTATAAGTTTCAAAACATGATAAAATTTACTAAAAATAATAAACTAGTATAGTAGCTACTCCTTTTTATTCCTGTATAATGCTTATAATACTGTAAAATTATCCCAGTGCTCCCCTGTATTCTTAAATATAAAAAAGAAAGCAGCCCCCCAAAAATTTATCCCTTATTTTTACTCCCCATATGTTTTTTTTAATTTTAGAGACTAAATTATTTTAACAGACTTCCCATTTAGCAGCTTCAGCCTGCTCACCTGAGGAGCTCACCAGAACTGTCTCTGTGCTTTTAGTTGCTGCAAATGGGTCAGAGGATTAAGACTGGGGTAAGAGGGACATGAAGATGTCACTTCCAGCTTTGGGCAGGAATCAGAGGGTGTTCTGCCAGACACAGACAGGCAGCTGTGATATTTGAGGCTGGAGTTCAAAGATGTTTGAGTGTTGCAGTCTGCAGGACAGTACCAACCAAGTCAGAGCCTCAGAAGATCATTCTGAGTGAAACTCAGATGCTGGGAACAGCTCAGCAGCTGTTGTGATCCTAATTTTCATTCTGTGTTGCAGTCATATGAGGCTTAAATTCTCATCTTCACTACTTTGCCATCAGTAAGGTAAACAAATGTGCAAATCGTCAATATTATTTTCATATTTTTATTTTCAATTCTTTTCACATTTTGCATTTCTGAGTTTTCAGTATAGTGCAGAGCATATAGGGTAAAATTGAAGTTTAATTCAGTTTTTTGATGGACTACTGAATGCATTTATTCCACAATTTCTTTGTAATCTTGGGTAGTGCAGGCCCCAAACAAACTGTACAGAACAATGCATAAATCATGAGTGGTGTTGCTCTTACAAAAGGATAAGTAATTTTCCTTGTACACAGTTGTGTATGTGTGTAGATACATAAAGTATGTGGTTGCAGGAGCATGCCCTGACATAAGGTCATGGAAAGGCAACAGCTTCATTGGGTACTGTGGACCAAGAACTCTGATGCTACATTTTATCACTGCAGCTTGACACATTGTGATTTGTTACAGTAAAATATGTTGTTATTATCAAACAACTAGGCACAGAAATGGAGAACTTCATAAAAATAAATCTATTAACCTCTTCAAGTTTAGTTTCTGATTGTAAATTAGTAAATTCTTAATAAATATTTATATGAAGGTCAAAATTCCAAACTATAACATTTGAGTCAAGAACAGGACCATATGTTATACTGTTTTGTGCATGGTGAATACAGGTTAGTTCTGTGTTCTCTGTGTTCCACACTAAATGAAATTAAATGTTTTATAGAACTGCCTTAGAATGTCTCTATATTTTCTGGGAACAGACAATAAACAAAATGGGATGGAGCAGACTGAAAATGAAGATACAGAAGTTGCAAGCCAACTTGGACACATGATAGAGGAGAATTTGAAACAGGAAGAAAATGTGGATGATAGTTTCAGCAGTGAGAACAGCGTGTTGGAAACATCCATGGAAAAGAATTCTGTGGTGTCAGGTTTGTCCATTAACTGGTATTTTGATCTGGTACCTGTGTGAATAAATGAGTAGTTTTCAAATATATTTAATATTTTATAATAATATTAATATTATTAGATTAGTATTTTATTTCAGACCCACCCATAGTAGGCTTCCACTATTCAATAAGAACATTAGGTTAATGCTGACAACTCCATACAGTGTTGACAAATTTAAGATAAGAAGAGTGGTTTTATACCACTAAAACTGCAGCTGTACTAAGTACTTCTTTCTAGAAGGCTGGAAATTCTATCTTGGAAAGCATTTTTTTGTTTTGAAAAGTGCTTTAGTGCTGTCCAAGAAGTAATTTTTGCTGTTTATTTTAAAGTTTTTTTTTTTAACTTACAGAATATTGAACAACCTTTCTCATGTCAGATACATGATCAGAAATACATATTTAGTAAAAATGTTTAGAAATAGTTGTGACCCGTTGTTCATATAGATCCACTCTTAAAAACATGCCTTGGGATGTTTTTTAAGTAATAACCAGCAACAATGCCCAAACACAGCTGTGAACCAGTGATTGAAACATACACTGCATGGTTCAGGAACCATGTGTGTTCCAAGTTTCAGTGGAGCTCAAACAATAGTTACAGCTAAAGTAAATCCTGCCTGAAATTATACTAGTGGGTTTACTCAGCCAAAGGAGTAAGACAGCTAAGGCTGCTCTCTTTTTATAAAACGTGAATAATAAAAAATAAATTAAAAAAAAAAAATAAACAAAAAAAAAAACTCTGAAAAACTGCAGCCTTTCAATGTACAGCAGTAGTAGCCTATTTCTCATTTGGCACGATATTAACAGGATATCACAATGCTTTGTAGCAAGTGATGAATTATTAACTACAGCAAAATTATCAACTTGCTTTTCCTGGGTTAGAACATAATCTGGCAGTATAAAGAAGAGGTGCCAAATATTTAATGATAATTCAAAATAATCAGACTGGATTATTTTTTCTGGACAAAGCTAAGGCTCTTATTGGGCCTACTGAGGGTAGGTTTCCATTGCTGTTAGCCTGATCTTCCACTTGCCTCTTGTTGGGTTGAGGATTACAGAAAATTAGATCTATGAGTTATTAATTAGTATGCCACAAGCTAATTGTAGCTAAAAAGCTCTAGTCTCAGCACAGAATTTAATAGAGTGGGTATTAGAAGTTTGGGCAGCTGAGCAGATCTGTGCAGTGAAATGGCTAAGGGGGTACAGAGTACATGGATTCTATCAGTCTGGTTCAGATGGACTCCAGTCTCATGTGGACTGTGTGCCTGCAAGTAGTTAGAACAAATTTCATTTGGTTTCAGCCAACAGTTCCTTTCTTCTGATCTAAACTGGTCTTGTGATATGAACCAAAGTAGTGAAAGTGGGGACAATTGACAGATTCACTGTAAACATGCAGTTCTGAGGTGAGCCAAAGCAGCAGTGTAGATGCAGGGTAACAATGCTGCCAGGAGGCTGTGCTGCTTGGAGATTTCTGCAGAGGAACTGCCTCGCATTCAGCCATCCTCAAATGCAGTAGCCTTTGATATCTTGTACAATGCACTTGTACACTCCCACCTAACAGCACTCAAGTTTGTTTTTTTTTTCATTATATCCATCCTTTCTGGTAATTTCATAAGATTTTAATTTTAGACCAGAGAGATTAATATACAAATGGAACCCAGATTCTACTTCCAAGTGAGCTGGGAACCCACCTAATTTGTAATTTGATGCTGTCAAGTATTGTCATTTTTTTGCAGTACAGTCCCACCATTCCTTTACGTTTTGTGAAGGACATATTTCAAGAAAAAAGCTTTTCAAGTCACTTGAAATTCCTGCCATTTGCATTGTATCTGAAGCCTCCTCTGGCCCTTTTATTAGGTAGATGAAACAGAGACAGTCAGAAGGTGTGAGAGCAGTAAGGTCATAAAAACAAGTAGAAGTAGGTAATTTAGCCTAAGAGATAACTAGAGAAAAACTGAGCATGCAAAAATACAGATAAGAAACTTCACACACCCAAAATTACACTAAAGCAAGTAAATTGGAAAGGTCAACACTCGGATTAAGTTGTTGCAGTTATCTATACAAACAACAATTTAAATAATTGCAGCTCTCTTTTTCAAGACTTGCTTTTCATTCCATTGTCTCTCTACTTATTTAGTATTCAGTGTAAAGTGACTGAAAATCGTCCTGTCAAATATTCATCATTACAATGGGCAAGCGGGACTCTAAGGGAAGATTAGCAAAAGTGGTAAAAACAGCTGATAGAATGTTAACTCTTTTATCTTCATTATTTTGGAAATGTTTACTGATTTGGGATTTTTAAAATTTATTTTCTTTTAAAATAATTCAAGTAAGTTGCCACAATTGAAAAAGGAGAACATTATTCTATTCACCTTTCATTTGGAAGATAAGTATTTTGCATTTCACTTCACCACTGATGTTTTCTGTTGAGACATTATTGTATAATTCATGCTGCACATTGTAATTCAGATAATTGTGTACAAAACACTTTATGGATTCATGTTCTCATGACTTTCAGAGGTCATTTTAGATGGTAGACCACAGGGAATAGATACATATAATTTTAATTTTGTCCTCCCTTTCCTATTTTATCTGGATTCCTGGAAAGTGAAAGCAAGAGATAGCAGTGTCATCTTCATAGCCGCAAGTTCCCACTAATGCTACGAATTAGTTTGTAACAGGTCTTTGAATATGGCTTGTAACTGGTGAGGTTTTCTCCTTTTTCTGAGCCTTTCTGTTGATTGCATTCATTTTTTAGAAAAACCACTAATACCTGACTCCTAGTGGTAGCCGAGATAGCTTCATAACTTTACTGAATGCAGACTAGGTTCAATTTCCACCTCACTCACCAGGACTTTATGGTGTATATTTCAGGTGTTCCTTTCTAGGCCACTGTAACTTCCATTCAGTGCTAATTTCTCATTCACAGAATCTATTTTGCTTTATGGATAAATTTTTTGGGGACAGTCAGTTGCAAAAAGTATGTATATGGCCCATAATAGGATATTCACTGGAAAGAACTTGATGGAGACACAAATTCTAATTAAGCTAATTAAGCCAATTAAGCCAATTAAGCCAATTAAGCCAATTAAGCCAAACATTGGTCAGCACCATTATTCTGACTGATTCCATCTGCGCGC
This sequence comes from Aegithalos caudatus, assembly GCA_013389925.1. Taxonomy (NCBI): domain Eukaryota; kingdom Metazoa; phylum Chordata; class Aves; order Passeriformes; family Aegithalidae; genus Aegithalos; species Aegithalos caudatus. Next base: position 18,942 of record WEIU01012197.1, read on the forward strand.
CGTGGGCTCAGTTGCAGGGTGCTGTGTGTAAGCTCAGGGTGATGCTGTACCGGGTGTGTCCCTGGATGCTGAGAGGGCTGAGTTTGGGACAACCGGGCCGGACGCGCGGTGCTGGCGGCCGCGCATGAGGCCTGTGCGGGGCGGCTGGCCNTATCGCTGCTGTCGCTGCTCTCCCTGCTATCGCTGCTATCGCTGCTGTCGCTGCTGTCGCTGTTATCCCTGCTATCGCTGCTGTCGCTGCTCTCCCTGCTATCGCTGCTATCGCTGCTGTCGCTGCTGTCGCTGTTATCCCTGCTATCGCTGCTGTCGCTGCTACCGCTGCTGTCGCTGCTATCCCTGCTCTCCGTGCTGGTCGCTGCTCTCCCTGCTATCGCTGCTATCCCTGCTGTCGCTGCTCGCTCAGAAATATGGCTTGCACTTTTCATGCTACTCCAAGAAACTTGAAAAAACTCACAGTTCTGGTTTTGTGTTCTGCTACAGAGGTAGCTCTCACGGTGTACAGGGAGTAAAAGAGAATGTTTGCCAGCAACTTCTTTTGTGGCTTTTCACCTTTCTAGAAAGATACAGTAATGTAGGAGTAAAGGGGATTATACAGGTGATCATGTCTGGAACCCCTGCTTTTAAGCAATAAATCATGGCCCATAGTGCCTTACTTCCATTATGCTTTGAATATTAATCTTCCACTCCATATTTTCTTCCATAAGAAAATGAATTATATTGATAATTTTTTATCTTTACCAAAAAAAGAGAAAATTTAATCTCAGCCTGACATTCATCTAACCTATTTTAACAACTCAAAGGGAGAGCAAACAATATGCATTTGCCATTAATATTTGTACAGCAAATATATTTTGCTGCATTGCTTTGTGTTTTTCATTTAGAGTCAGATGTCTCCATAGGAGATGGAAGTGTCAGTAACTTGAATGAAAACCTGGGACAGAGCTGCACAACCAGTGATTCAGGTACGTTTCCCTTCTGTTATTATTTAGTAATTGCAAAGTAAGCTCTGGGGGAAGTACTCTGTGAGTGGGCTAAAACATAACTCACAGGAATGCTTTCTTTCACTGTAAACTCTAGTTCACTGTATTTAGATGCCAGACTTACTTTGTTGGAAAGCAGATGTCATTTTTAATGGTCTGGACCCAAGTCCTAGCCCCAAAACTGTCAATTTACTGAGATCATCTGAGCAGGTCTCTAGACATCATCATTGTACAAACTGGTCAGTGAGGCAGAATGATGAAGTCACACAGGCTGAAGGGACTAGAAGTCATCCAGTGCAGTCACCTGGACAGATATTTATATTGCTGCCACACAGACACGCTTCTTTTGCTCTCAGAGAGGAGCTAGATTGTGCCTGGCCTCCACATAGGGTGAGAGGGAATGGGAATGGTTTAGAGGCAGAGAAAGGTGAGCAGAAGCATCTCCTGGATATCTGCAGAACAATGATGAAGGTCCACTTTGGACCCAAATACTTTAGTAGCCTTATTTGCAAAAGCAACCTAAGCAATGAGGGTTGGTGTCTGAAGACCTTTGTGAATCCTGCCTTTAAACACATGCATATTCTAAATACAGCTTTAAACTAGATATTGGACTGTGTTTAAATAATACTTAGCAGACACGTATTATCTTGCTATGTAGGAAATCTGAGCAAACTGCTGTTGTAAAAGACTTCCCAGTTTTGGGGGGTTTTTTGTTTGTTTTTTGGGTTTGTTTGTTTGTTTTGGTGTGGTTTTTTGTTTTGTTTGTTTCGTTTTGTTTTTTTTCCCAAACCTCAGGAAAAACAAATTGGGAGCTGTCAACCATGGTGATCAGCCTGTTTACCTGTACAGAATTCAAGAACTGATTTTTGGAATCTAGACTTATAAAATTTGTGCTGGGATTTTGTCTTCTACAAGGGCTAGAAAAAAATCTGAGCACCTTTCAAGCCAGCTGGGCCTAATAAACCTAGTATTACATCAGTAAGGTCACTGTAAATATTATATATCCTACACCTGCAAAGTGTTTATTATAAATGCTTTTAAAATAATTTCAAGCTTTTTAAATATTAAAATCCACATATTTTGTAAGTACACAGAAAATTCAGGATAACTCAGATCTCTAAATAGCTATACTACAGCTAAAATTTTAGTCTGTGTGTTGCTAGCTCCAAAGGATTTCCTTTTTACTTCTTTATCAGCTGAGGACACTCATCAGTCACATTGTATTTTTTGACTCCTCCTGTCACATGAAATGTCTGGGCATGGGAACTTCTCTGTTCTGTGGACAGGCAGGCACATTGTATCAGTTGGTCAGGCTGAGCCAGGCTCCTGGCATTTGGCAGCAAGTATGTATGTATGGCCTCGTCTTTAAAGATTCCTGAAGTATCTCTCAGTAAGCAGCTTGCTGTGTCCAGTAATACCAAAAAAAAAAAAAAATTACAGTTTTGTGAGAATTGAGAATTTTCAGAGTTTTTCAATTTTTTTCACAGTGTTTACTTGCTATATGTTCTGTAACACGTGGCTTTTACAAACAACTAGTTTTTAAAAACATCCGTGCTTTTTAATCATGTCTAGTAAACTCAGTGAGAGCAATAATGAGAAAAAAATTGCTAAGAAAATGCAGATGCATATTAATGAATTTTATAATTTGAAATTTTGCAGTAAGGCTGTTGTATTAACAAAGATGTTTGGATGGTGTCATTACACACTGACATGATTTGAATTTTAATGCAGAGAATCGTGGATTTAGCTGCATTTTTATATGGAAGATTCATTTCACATTTAAAAAAATTGTGTAGCTAGGACAATAGAATGTTTATCATGTTTCTTTTAACCCAGAGCAGCAATTCACATGAGCCTTGTATGAAGGCAGACAACTTCCCTAATGTTATACTGTCCATGATGAAAAATCTTTAATTATTTAATTCTTTAATCTGTGAAAAGATTCCTCTATTACCCTTTATCTAAACAAGGGCTGAAGAAGCTAGTAAAATAAGCTAAGTTAAATATTTTTAAGGCTTGGACCGTTAATTGAGGATGTTAAGGAACTGAAATTTAACCAAACAGATGGGTGATAAAGTGCTAGTTTCAATATGATAGAGCTATTGAATTTAGCCAACCAGAAAGCAAACAACGTTCTTCCTCAAAAGAGAGTAGTAGAAGTCAGATAAGTAACAACAAGTACTCTCTGGTGCAAATGTCCCTGTGTCCAGGTAGCACTGCACTCACACTAAAAGGCAAAACAAGCAAAAAACACTTTAGAATGGCATTCAGATGTTTCCATCAGCAGTGTTTTATCAAGCTTCATTACTTTTTGTTAGTTTAATTTTATTTAATGGAATCAGGAAGACTAGAAAAATATACTTACTTTGTGTGTAATGTATCAGTGATAATAAAATCCTCATGATTCTTCATTGAATGATAACATCAGGAAACAAAATTAAGGTTTTTCTCCCCTCATTTTTAGCCTTAGAATGAATGTAGAATGTATTTGTGTATTTTCTTCACTGAGGGCAGTTAATAACTGAATACTGATCTAAAGTTATCTGTAGGAAGAAAACCCCATGAAAATCAATTGAAATAAATCTTTCTGATATTAGTATGTATTTAAGTTCTGGCTCCCTAAATATATGTAAACTCAAGAGACTTGATATGCTTTCCTCACTGCTCAAAAAATTTTAACAGTATTTTTTTTTCACTTTTACATTTAGAACATAGTTTGTTTCTTCTGTGAGCTGTAGATCTAAACTCTGCCATTCCATTTTCAATAAAGAAATGGAAGGCTTTGGCCTTAGGTGGCAAATGTATATGGCTTTTTAATGAACATCCAATTGCATTATGTATGAGTCAGGCCAAGAAGCAACGTAATCTACCATGAGTAGGTGTGATACATTCTGCAGTTAGCTCCATCTTATAAGAGCAATTGAATTTTCCCATCTATTTGGTCTTTATAACACCCTTGACCATTTTTAAGTGTTCCGTATCTTTTTTTCTTTCTATGGCTCCATTTTTCATTCTCTGGGAAGTATTTAAAAACTAGCTTCCCTTGTAACCAAATAAGTTTCAGTATTGATGAAGGAGAACACAGAAGCTTGGCTAAGTTATAAATTCTGCAGCTCCAAACACAACCTTTGTTGGTCCCAGTGCTACTGAACTGTATCATTTGAATTTGTACCTAATAGCAGTCATTTCAACATAGATGGGTGAGGCCCAGGTGGTTTATTCCACCTGCCCTGGGTGGTGGCTGGATGGAAGCAGTTCTGACAAGGAGTTGCACAGGTCCCCAGAGCAACACTGTCTATGCTAGTGTGCCGTTTCTGTTTATTCACAAGATGCTTCTGATATTAAATTAATACTTTTCCCTTTTACATTTTTTCACTGTTCTGATACATGTTCTGTGCCTCCTCTTTGAAATTTGTATTTTGTTGTACACTTAGATGAAGATGAAGTGGAGGGGAGAGCCTCACCTCAGCCAGATCTGACCCTGAGAGATTACCAGATGGAAGTTGCAAAGCCAGCACTGAATGGGGAGAATATTATAATATGTCTCCCTACGGGGAGTGGTAAAACCAGAGTGGCTGTGTATATTACAAAAGATCACTTGGATAAGAAGAAAAGAGCATCAGAGCCTGGAAAAGTCATAGTACTTGTTAATAAGGTAAGTTATTAATTTTTAAAAGAATAGTATTTTTCAAACATCATGCATTGTTAATACAGACATTGTAAAATGAATATAAACACAATTCTCAGCTGTACACAGGTATACTATGTTTAAAGACACAGAGATCTAGACTGTCATCTCCATGGCAGCAGCGGTCTGGTGCAAGCACAGATTATGTTAGAGTACCCCAGTGCAAGTTCAAACTTAGATGTGCTGTAATAACCACATTATTGTAACAAGTACAATTTCATTTTGTAATGAATTTTAAAAAATAAAAATATTTTTCACATTCTGTATTTCAATTTGCTAATAAAGGCCACCTAATGAGTCTCACAGAAGTTAAGGAATGTTTTGTCTGATTTTCTGATAATTGCTGTCACTTTTGCATTTAAATTTAGCACATATAAATTAATCTTCTATTGTAATATTAAAATATAGAAATATATTTAAGAATTTTATTGAAGTTACAAACAATATCCATATTCTCTTGTAAGAATAAATGTGAAAGCATATTATAAGCTCAGTTAAATAGCCAGAGCATGCATTGTTTGTTCATTATTTCAAAGGCTCAGTTAAGCCAAAGTTCTTGGGATAGAAAGATTTCACAGGAAAAGCTGAGGGGAGAAATTGCTGCGTAATTTTTGCTGCTTAGTTTTCTTTTGCTCACCTAATAACATTTGCAGTGAATGGGCCTGTATTTTTAATCCTGTGTTTAATTGTTTTAAATTCTTTGAAAACTCTTGTTCAGGTTCCATTGGTAGAACAGCATTTACAAACAGAGTTTAGCCCATTCCTGAAGCGTTGGTATCAGGTTATTGGTTTAAGTGGTGATTCTCAGCTGAAAATCTCATTTCCTGAAGTTGTCAGAAGAAATGATGTCATCATCAGTACAGCACAGATCCTTGAGAATTCACTGATAAATGCATCCAAAGAAGATGAGGAAGGTGTCCACTTATCAGGCAAGTTTTTTATTCTGAAATTTTTACAGAGGGTATAAAAGCATGTCTTTAATCTGGAAAATTGCAGAGTAAGAATGTGCTACATTCAGTAGGGTTTTTTTTTTCCAATTTACTTGTTTTATAAATGCAAGCTGTAGTCAAAATCAGATCTTAATTAATCAGCATGCAATCCAAAATTAGGCTCTGTAGTTTATTTGTACTAAATATTTGTTATGCTTCCTATTTTGTCTAGCTTAAGCATAACTTTGTGCAAATGCAGTTGTATTGATTCCACTTTCCAAGCTTGGTAGAGCATTGAGTCATTGTCACACAGAAGCCATATACAGGTTGAGAAAAAAACTATCAAAACTCAAATGCACTTCGTAGTTTGAGAAATACAATGGAAGACAAGATAAAAGCCAATCTGTTGTAAAAGTTATATTCTTTAAATTCTTTCTCTTGTAATTTTGCTAATATACAGTGATATGATGGCTTATAACTGTGTCTCTCTGAGCTCAGCAGATATAGTGGTTTCCTACAACAGATGAAGGAAATTGAAGACAGAAAAAGATAAAGAAGGCAAGATTGTTTTCCCAGAAAGCTAAAGTGGCAGGTATCTGTGCGAGATCAGAAAAGAAATGGTATTATCTGTCAGGGAGGTACAAATAGAACAGCCCATGTCAGCTCCAGGGCCTGGCCTGCAGTGACTCTCTTCTGAGATGTCAAATTCTACCTCAATTTGCCTGCAATCAGCTCCTTTTTAGATGGTGAAGGATGTGAAGGAGGAGAGCTGTGATATCCAAAATAATGGCCCTGAGATAAAAGTGTTGGTCTGGGTGTCACAGAGACAGCAGAGAAAGCTGAGGGGTTGGTTCTGTGTCTGTCAGAGCCTGGTGCTGACTGGAGTGCTGCTTGATCCAAAGCAACTCCTGCAGAGCCACTTGGGAACCTCAGAATTGCACCCCCTCCTTCAGAATGCCATGTTATTAACATAGGCAGAGGACCAGCAATTTTCTTATACTTATTCCCTCTCCATTGCATCTAGTTTAATAACATTCTACATCTGATTAATTGCTCTATGGAGGCCTCTGAACATTTCTACTGGAGCTGCTGGCCTGTTTAGACTTGGGCTGAGTCCCAGCCAGAGTGTGTAATGAAGAGTGTTGAATGGGTTTCACACTTTGCCAGGTTCCCTTCCTAAGGAGCTACATTTTCTTCCAGAACTCTGGCGGCCCTGCACCACAGGTTTTTTTTCTGTGCTATTACACCTGTGCTTGTAAGTTTAGCTGGACCAAAACCAAGCAAGCATTGACATAGCCAGCTCCATTTCTATGGCTGTGACTTGGTTAACTCACAGCCTTTATGAATCATCCTAATTAGTTACAAGTTTTTTTCCAGATTTCTGTGTGTACCTTTGTCATCTGTATCCACAGAGGTCTGCATTACACGTAACATGGAATTCCAGCCTCAGTGAAATTGAGGGGACTCTCTTAATTGCATTTTACCAAATGTTTACTTTCTTTACCAAGGGCTAAAATTGCTGTATGAACTTTTTAAAAGCTGTGTAACACTTCCTTAGTCAAATAAACACATTCCTTTTGGTAGGTTAGTTTCTACACAACTAGATATAGAATATGCATGATGGAGATGATGGTCAAATCAAAGGGATTAAGTTCATCTTGGCAGAAAATGACTGAGAAACTGCCAGCACTGCTTCTGAAATTTTGGAATATGTAGAAATCTTGGAAATAAATCAGAATTTAGATTTGAAACCACATCACTCCTGTCCAAACTGTAAAGGCAATCAACTTTCCCCAGTGACATGGAGCACTGGCTTGCTTTCCCAACAAATGTGTTTGGTGCAGCCTTTAAATATAACTTCCCTTGTTTAGTCTCCATCTTTCTTTGGGTTCTCAATACCAGCTGAGAGTGATTTAGCTGTCTGTTAATTTCCAGCTTCTGCTGCCTGTTGTTGAAAACTGACTTGTGGTGGTGCAACAGTTGGAACACATCAATATGTTTGCACATCAGTGTGTAAACAAGACCATGGAAATTGTCCACATTAAAAAATACATATAAGAGTTTAACCGTAGCCATTTCAGTGATCTTGTTTACAGTCATGTCCACAAACTTTCTCCAAATTGTTGGAAACGGTGTTGAATTAGAGAGTTACTGGCTGGCTAAAGAGGGACTGGGAGCTCCATAAACCAGTTTTGCTGATGGAGAAACAGAAAAACGTTCGTGAACCTTTCAGCTCACATCATCAGCTGCATGTGCAGATAGATTAAATATATGTTTTCTATATTTTTTTAGAAATTTGAAACAAAAAATAATTTTATTTTTCATTGTTGTATAAGTATATTGCTTGCATGAAAATATACTGTGACCAAAAAGCACACAATACCTGTCTGAATTTCCATCAGTTTCCTCCACTACAAAAGAGAGATGAGTGGTAGTGCTCCCAGTAATCTATTTGTTCTTTCCAGTAACACATCCATAAAGTAATAGAAATGTTTTAATTGGATACTAGTAGGGAGGAAATCTCTGTGTTGCTACAAAATGGAAGCATATTTTGACCACAACGAGCCTTTCAAAGAATGTTTGAAAAGATTCTAACATGTTATGTATCTTTTCAAAAGCAAATTATGTGTAGTTTGTCAGACACAGTTATGGATATAAAAGATAGTATTGACTTCAAATATGTTCTTACCACTGGTGAGATATGAAAAATATTTTCCTAAAATTCTTTATATCATCAGATTGTTTTTGCAAAAATAGAAAGTCTTTTTTTCCATTACATGAAATGTAAAACTACTTGGCACATCAGGACTGCAGCAAAGGGTCTAAAGTCCATTAAATATATTCAGCATCCATCCACGCCTTCCTCCAACACTTCAATTTCCTAGTACATTAGTTCCCAGACAAACTGATGGGTTCTTTTCAACACCATCCTTACCTGTTATAATATTTAGGCACACAAATTCTGCATTTGAAATAAAATTATTCACTTTAGGGTTTGTTTTTTTTCCAGATTTTTCCCTCATCATTATCGATGAGTGTCATCACACTCAAAAGGAAGGTGTCTACAACAATATAATGCGACGTTACTTAAAAGAAAAGATGAAGAACAGGAAGCTGGCAAAAGAAAACAAACCACTGATCCCACAGCCTCAGATTCTGGGACTTACAGCCTCACCTGGTGTAGGAGGTGCCACATCTTACTCAAAAGCTGAAGAGCATATTTTGAAAGTAAATAGTTCTAACACTTACAGACCATCAAAGGGGTATTGTCTTTTTCAAGTAAAACTTTTCAAGTCAATTTTAGGCTCCAAATAGACAAGCTGATTTTTTTTTCTTGTGTACATGGAAGTTCAGCTCATAATCATTATATTCCTCCTCTAACAATAATGGAAATCCTTGTATAAATACAAGTTACTTTACAGGAAGAGTAGGAAGTTACATAATTGCCTCACTTGAAAAAAATTCCCAAGTTAAAGGGAATTAATCAGAGGCAAGAAATTTACAATGTAGTACAGTTTTATGGTTACTAAAAGGCCTAATGTTCCATTGATGCCTTATAATTTACTGTGTATCCCTAAATACTAGAGACACAATGTATTTTATATTTGTATTTCTAGAGTTACTAATCTGAGCATTTTTGTGAGTCCAAGAAAATGAGAAACAATGTTGAATATTTAAACAGCAGAAACCACTTGTGAGATTCAGGTAGCATACAAATGGGTTTTGTTTTTTGGAGTTACTCATCGAGGTTGCATGAACACCTGCCTAAAGATAATCTGTTCAATTCTATACTTAAGGGAATTATATTTTACTGGAAATTAAATGGTTTTGCATTAGTAACAGAAAAGTAGAATTTAGCCCATACTGCAGTGAAAACTCCTGAGTAGTAAATTGCAGCAGAACAGAATGTGATATTGAATATGTGAGGCCTGCAAGAATGTTTTATGCTGTATTGAAATAGACAGAATGGCAAAGATTTTTGACACAAAAACTTGCTGGCAATGGAAAAAGCAGAAAATTCCTTTTCATCAGCTCTGAATTCTTAATGATAGGATTCTGGGGCTTGTAGCTGAAGATTAATCTGAATCTGTAATCTGAATATTCAAGTTGAAATATACAACCCACTGAAGACATTAAAAAACCACCTGGCAGTCTTCCTTTACTGTTTTCTCTCAGAATAATGTTGTAGTTTCCTTTATTACTTAATGACATGTACATATTTTCTCCTTGGAAGAGGTCAAAAGCAGAAAAGTCCATTTCAGTTGTGCACTTAACACAGAAATTCTCTCTCTATTTCTTCTGTTCCAGGAAAGATTATCTCAAATTATTTTCCACTCTCATAACACCTCTTACTTTTATAATTAATCCTTAATACTTATTTTCCTTCTTTTCTATTTCATCATTATTTTTATTTATTTTGTGTTCCAAAATCTATTCTTCCCTGTATTGTCCTTCTCAAAATACTTGGTTTGCATCCTGATCTTCAATTTTTTTCCTATATGCAAGAATCACTTCTGACCTAAAAAGTAACTTGTGCAGTTTATCGCAAATGTTTTTCAAAGACTTGGACATTCTTGTGCTGATACTGCCCTTATCCAATTTTTGTGGGAAGAAAGTGAAGTTATATAAACCTCAATATCTAATTAAGAAGCTCTGTTGCATTAATTCAGTTTTCATGTGAAATAACTCATTCAATATTAATGAAATAACATTTTGTTTTCTCCCAGATCTGTGCCAATCTCGATGCATGTAGAATTATGACTGTTGAAGAGCATGCCTCCCAGCTAAAGAATCAGGTGAAGGAACCATCTAAGAAGACTGTGATTGCAGATGACAAAAAAAGAGTATGTTCTTTCAAAAAAATCACTATTAAAGCTATATTGCCCTTTAAAAATGTCTTGTACAGTATCAAAAACTTCTGCCTAATGCTCTTTTTCTATAGACTTTCGATGATCCAGAGTGCTAATTTGAATATTGTTGCTTTCCTCTGTTTCAGAAAATATCAATAAAGTCAAATAGAACTAAATTTTTACTTATGTCAGTTATATTTTGGGTTACCTGGTCAAAAGGCCTTTTGAAGCTAAAATATTTGTATTGATGATATTATATTCCATTTTTTTTAAAGATGCTATTTAACAGTATAATTTTTTGTATTATTCTGAACTGTGTATTTCCAAAACACTAGACACACTTAACAGTGTTACTTTTTAAATTTAAATTTAACTTTCAAAAAATTGCTCAGTGTGGTACTAGCCAATGTTTTTGTTGCCAGAAGATGCTTCCTTACTTTGCCTGATCAATTTATTTCTAGGATCCATTTAAAGAGAGAATTACTGAGATCATGACAGAAATACAAAACTATTGCCAGCTGCATCCCAAGTCTGAGTTTGGAACTCAGACATATGAACAGTGGGTGATCAGAGAAGAGAGAAGAGGTAACTGTTAACAAATATACCTCAGCTTTGGATTTCTTTGGGTTGTTCTATGCTAAGACTTCTTTTGCATTTTCCTTCCCTTCTAGCTGCAAAAGAAGAAAAACGCAGGGAACGTGTCTGTGCAGAGCACCTGAAGAAGTACAACGATGCTCTGCAGATAAATGACACCATCCGAATGGTGGATGCCTACAATCACCTAAATAACTTCTATAAAGAGGAGAAAAGTAAGAAGACAGCAAGGAGTGATGACGATGATGATGACGATGACGATGATGATGAACCAGCAGTATCTAAACAGGATGAAACAGATGAATTTCTAATAGGTTTATTTCATGGTGAGTTTGAAATACATTGTGATATTTAATATGTAAAATCCATAATTGTGCACTAACATGGTTTGCATGGGCCCAATTAGTTATTGCAGCCTAGAGATTGCTGTGTTGTTTATTATCAAAGTACCATAATATCCCAGTTCATACAGTTTTGAATGCATTAAACAACATCATATTGGGACATTATATCATATCACAATATTTAATAATGGTTCTTCAGCTCACACCTAAAGGCACCTTTTTTTTTGCTGCCAATAAGTAAAAGCTCTTCTCTGTTTTTATCCAGTGAAGTGTCCCTGAGGACACTCTTAACAGATACTTAAAATATGTATTCCAGTAGACATTCTTGGGAGGCAAAAGGTTGAGCAAATGGAATACAAAAGTAATGAAATCATGAGTCCTTAGCCAACCTTTTCTGCCAAAGTTTGTTTATATACTAAGAAAGGAGTGCTCACTTTGAGTTGATTCAGGTAAAGAACATTTAGTTAGAGAATTAAACAAAAGATCAAACTGAAAAGACCAAAGTTAGTTGCTTTTTTTTTTTTTTTCAGATCAGTCACCTTGAAATTAGGAGTAATTCTTTAATCTTTTTTGCTCAGTTTTTTTCCTTTACTGCCTTTGCAATGAGAAAGAGCTAGACAAGTTTGCTCCCATCACCCATGGCTCTTGTGTGGTGCAAACAAAAAAAGATTATACTGCAGTTCATTATTCCAATGAACTATAATTTTTTCTCACTATCACTGAGAAATTCAGGAAATGAAAAAAAAAATTTAAATATAGGTTAGATAATGTCAGCATGGTTTTAATGACTCTTCATACATGTCTATTCCCTCTTATTTAGATTCTCAGTAGTGAGCTGTTGCTGAGAACCAAAAATTTAAACCAACTACAAATGAAACTTAGTTTTATTAGTATAATTTCTGGTTGCTTTTAATTCTGCAGGTAAATTAATTTCAAAGAATCTATTAATGAAAAATAAATTCCATTTTGTTAGGATATTACCACTGAAAGTGCTAGAAGTAATAGAAGAAAATCTAATTTCTCAGCTTTAAGAGCAGAATTCATCTTTGGGTGTAAAACTTCCTGGGGCCCTTAGTTTAGGTTTAACTAAGGTGGAAAGTTGTGGGAGTTTGTTACATTTATCTACTTTTTGTATGCATTTCTATGTTTGATTACATTCTAAAATATGAATAAGACTCGTCATAAAGCCACTGTCTAGGTGGAGTAACTGTTTGTGGTGCATTGAGTATGATTGCCTTGGGTTAGGAGTACTGCAGTAGTCTGCACAGGGTCATGACATCAGAGTGTATTAACACACAAAATCCCTGCCTTGAAGTGTTCTTGTGTTTGCATCTGGTAATGACATAGGTTTTTAAATATTAGAAGTTTTTAAAAAATTTCAAAAACATGAGGAATCCTCCACCTTATGGTCAATAGTCATTCATTTGACAGTTCATTTAGTACATTGAAATGTCTTGGAGCTGGAATATCAATAACAAAGTGCCCATGCCAGTGTCTACTGTACTGCATGTTTCTGGAGAGGATTCCTACTTCAATTCATGTCACAAGGACAATTTGTGTCTAAATTTATAAACATTAACAGCTCCCAGGCTGTGCATATTAATCTGTTTCTCCTTGTAAGACTTTTTTCCATTATTTAAAAATAGTTATGTAGATAGTACAAGCTGTGATTTTGCTCTTTATTACAGTGCTCTTTATTCCTGTACCAACTTTGTGTGTATAGGAAGGTTTTTTCCTTTGGCTTATTCTCATGATGAAATATATGCAAAGTGTATGATAATGGTGATTTGTGTTGATCGATTAGTGTGTTTTTAGTGACTAAAACTCACTTCATAAATAATTGATATGCCACAGCTCTTTAAACTGAATGTGAATTAGCCATGCTGAGAGAATTATACAGAAAGTTGCTCTTTGCTCTGTGGGCTTTGGGGTTTATTTTGTTTCAAACTGTTATTTTACATGGTTACATTTTCTTAATTTACATCTGTACTTTCTAAAGCAAAAAAGAAACAGCTGGAAGAATTGATTGGAAAACCAGAAAATGAAAATGAGAAGCTAATAAAGTTGAGAAATACTTTAATGGAGGAGTTCACAAAGACTGAGGAACCTCGAGGAATCATTTTCACAAAGACTCGTCTAAGTGCCTTTGCTCTATTCCAGTGGATTAAGGACAACCCAAAATTTAAAGAAGTGGGAATTAGGGCCCATCATCTTATTGGCTCTGGACATAAGAGTGAAATGAAGCCCATGACTCAGGTACAGAACCGTGCATGTCAGCATTACCTGTTGTACATGATTTTGAAAAACAGCTTGTTTTAGTACTAGGCCAGGGACCTGAAGTTTGGAGCCCAGAGTTCTGGTTTAATAGCTGCCAGCAACTTATCTTCATAAAGATATGTGAATAATCATGTTGTAATAATTTTATTTCCACAAGTAACAAGCTTTTTTTTTTGTTTTTGGGTCCTATGGCAATAGGAGTAGCCAGCATCTGTTTCCTGGAGTAGTGAGTTGGGGCCCAAGTTGTAGCAAGGTATGGGAAGCAAAAGTAAACAAAATGGAAAGAGCTAAAACACAAGTTTTAAAAGAGTTTATATTTATCAGAACAACAGTAATTCACATTATATTTTAGCTGCTGAATTGAAAAATGAAACTAAAAAGTTGATTATGCCTTTCTTTTTGTAATATCATTGCTTAAATCAAATTACACCAATTTATATGCATGCTTCACACTGACGCATAACCATTCAAAGAAAACTTGCCAAAATTCATACCAAAAATATCACAATTGATCACTCTAATGTGTCCATCTTGTACCATTACATTTATTTCATACACCACATCTCTCTGGTGATTTATACTTGCAATTAAAACATTTTCAAATCAAAGTACTTTGCATCTCTTCTGTTCTTCTCTTTACTCCCCATATCAGCATTTAAGCAAAAATGGTGTGTTTTACTGCTGGGAAGAGTCCATTTTCATCTGCTGCATCTGTGAGATTCAAGGAAAAAAGTTCTCTCAAAAAGTTCTCTCCAAAAATTGCTTGAGTTCTATCAAACTTGGAATTTAATTTCTGTAGGACATTGCACAAACAGTAGCTTCTGCATTTTGAAACTGAATATAGCAAATGACAAGTTTCTCTTCCTCTGCTCAAGCTGGTGACAAACACCTAGTTGATTCAGAAGTCTGTGATTTAGATCTTTTTCTTTTTTAAGTGTATCCCTGATGTTCTTCTTGGTGCTACCCAGATCACCAGAGTTATGGTCTCCATTTATTATGGGGAATTTTAAGTGCTTTAGAACTAGAGCTGGAAGTCTATATTTTAATCAGAAATTACTGAAATAACAGAAATCCCATTTTACAAATAAGTACTTAAAGAATTTGAAAACAAGATAACTATATTGTCAAATCTCCTAGTACTTGTGACATAGTCTTTGAAGTTCCAAGCTCAGTTACCATCATTGGCTTCTGCCCTGTCCTCCCTTCAGATATGGTGCTGAACACCTGTTAAAGGAGTTCAATAGGACCTCCTTTTACAAGATGCTTAAATGCAGTTGTTAAATCCTCTTGATGTTTGGCACTCAGCTCAGAAATGATGGGACTGTAATTCCTGAAACACGTTAATTAGAAGAAACTGGTAACAGAAACTAATAGTGAAAGTAAGTTTAATGGTTTTAATTTACAGAATGAGCAAAGAGAAGTTATTGATAAATTTCGACGTGGAAATGTAAATTTACTAATTGCTACTACTGTAGCTGAGGAAGGCCTGGACATCAAAGAGTGTAACATTGTTATTCGCTATGGCCTCGTCACCAATGAAATTGCTATGGTGCAGGTATGAGTTTTCTGCATGCATAACTTACTTGAATTGTGCTTTTCTTTTTGCAGTGGGAAAATGGTGAATCATATACCTAATGTTTGGAAATTATTTTTAAATACTTGAGTGCCAAAAGAGAAAATGCTCTTGCAACAAGGTTCATTTCCAATTGCCATCCTCAGTCCGGATGCAGTGTAAAATTTGCCTCTCTCTGTAATGGTGTAGCATCTGTTCAAAGTTCTACACAAAGGTTAAGCTCTTTTAATAGGAGACAAGAATATGGTCATCAGACCAGTTGTTACAAGAGGCATTTGTACCACTAGTGTGTGGACACCACACATTCATCAGCCAAAGAGAGATTATTACATACCAGGATACCAGTATGATACATGCTCTCATTTAACTTGTGAACACAAATATTTATATATTTAATATTTAAATGCATGCTTATATTTTGGCAACAAAATATAATTTCAGTATTGCAAAACAATTTGCTATTCACAAATCTCCTGAGCAGTTCTCATAGGTATCATGGATGATACTGCAGAAATAGTATGTTTTATTCACTTATTCTTTATTTGTCTGAGATAAATGAAAAAAAACTGCTCTTTGGGGATAGTGCATATGGAATAGTGTATGTCTTCCATTACAACACT
>WEIU01012204.1:1803-48645 GCA_013389925.1 Aegithalos caudatus
TTTCCAAACCCTCAACACTTAAAATTGTTTAGATAATGTTTGTGTATTACATCAAGTACCTCAGAGCCACTGGCATCTGCAACATGGTGATCCAGAACACTACAGCACCCATGTTTCTTTTAAAAACACAGATGGTCTTCCATGAGTCAAACACCTAAGGAATGGCTGTCTGGGAAGGAAGGTATAAAAGAAATACATAGAGGTAAAATACACAGCTGAGGGTGAAAAGCAATGACATGAGTTGGTGGACAGTGCTCTATAGAAAAAGAACATCTAAGCAAACTTTCTTCTACTCTGGTAGATAGATGAGGTGGAACCATGGATAGGAAGAGATTTAGTCTACTTATGGAAGGACATAGTAGGAGAAGTCCTGAATACACAAGATGCCTCTGGAGAGGCAGCAAGACTCATTGAGAGACAGTTTCCTTCCCAGAATTGCCACTGAGGCAGTCTTCATGGAGACACTCCATGCTAGCCCATGGGAGGCCTGTGTGAAACCTGTGACTGTACCCCTGGAAACATATTGTGGATGTCAAGACAGCTTTACATCACTGCCCTCCAGGGGCTTCCTCCTCAGAACAGGTAACAAACCCCAGTCTCTCCTTTGATGTTACTTTGCACACAAGTATCCCACTTTTTGTTAAAGAAATGGCTGACACGACAAGGTCAAACTTTTGTATAATCTATATGATCAGGGTTTCAATGCATTTTTCTTTAACCATGTCAGTTTGTACTATCTCAGCAGAAAGCCAAGAACTTTGAATTTTTAACAATTTACAAAATTAAAACCTTTTTTTTTTTCTCCTAAAAATGGTATTTACCAACATCCTATACAGAAAAATGTGCAAGCCTGGAAACACTGTTTGGTTTTGAGTTCTATCAATAGCTATGTCATACCTTTCATTTAATATCCTGTAACTTGTAATCTCCTGTTTCTTTTCATATACAGTGCAATCTGACTTAAACAGTCACCCACTGGACTGACAAAGTAATCTATTAAGGCAAGTGGAAGTACAAGTAAAATGAAGTGATAATTCTGCTAGAAAGAACACAGCCACCTGAAATATTAAATTATACTTATTTGATGTATCAACTTATTTTACTGTTGGCAAAGCATTTAAACACAGAAACACATTTATATTTCCATGCTAATAAAGGGACTCAAAATGCAAGTACTAAATTAAAAGACAGTCTGTGTCAGAAAGATTATTTATTACACTATTCACAATCTGTGTGATGTGATGTTGCAGGACAAACTCTAATGATTAAGCTGCAGAACATAAAAAATAACATATTGTGGAGTCTTCTTCATACAAAACTAATACTAATACTAATACTAGTAGAATACAAATTTCTTCATCTCTAAATCCTTTTTGGATTCTAAGAGTGGCTTTAACATTTAATGATTTCTTTATTCTCCTTTATAAGGACGATTTGTTTCTTAAAATACTAAATGTTTTAGAAATGCACCAAAATACTAAACTAAGGCAGATGTTTGCTTAAAAAAAGAAACATATAACACAAATTTCATACATCTACATATCCTTCCCTGACTTTTTTTGTCTCAAATTAATTGAACTTCTCTCACCTCCTCTTATCTATTGGGAGAAGTTACAAAGCAAAAGCACAACAGAATCACAGAAGAGGTGCCACAATAATATATACAAGATCAATACAAGCAAATGCAACCCAGATTACTTGAAAAGGCTGTTAAGAGATACTATTAGGCAATATTGTAATGTGCATAACACACAAACAGAATGATATAGATAGACCAATACATAGCAATTATTTAACACGTATGTCAAACCTTAGAATTTCAATTTCATTGTATATGACAAGATTTTGGTACCTGATGAATTCCTAGGGTGTTTTCCAGCTTTTATATTAAAGCCCCCTCCCCTTCTCAAACTTTATATATGAGAAGTGGAGAGGTCTATGGATTGCCTCTTATTTTAATGCTGATCCTTGCAAACTACTTAAATGCATGGTAAGCATGTGAGTAATTTTATTGAGTTTAATGAGACCACTCATGCATTTTAAGTTAATCTTCTGTCTGAAGCAGCAGAAAAAGCCCCCATACAGAAAATTAAGCAGTAGGAATACAAAATGTTGCAGGACAATAACGACTGTCATTTGCACACAGTACCCATGTGCTGTAGGATATAGCAGGTCATTGGAAAAGTGATGCTCTTGCTGCCTTTCTGAAGCAGAGTTTGTGCACATTAAGAACACAGGAAAGATTTCTCCATGAGGGACAATACATTTGTTCAAAGAGAATTTGTTCAGGGACAACACAGGAAGAATGGCTGTGGATACTCTAGGTGAACGGCACATGGAGTTTCAGGGGTCAGTAAGATAAAGACTGAAGCTGTTTCAGATTCAGAACCTGGATGCTTTGGATGACAGACAGAAGCTAGGAAGGAATACCAAAGGATCTCTTTCCATTTTTTCTCCACTGTGGTCTTCCCTCTGGTTTAAACTAAAGACAGCAACTATAGAGCTTCTATATAGAGCTTCTCTTCTAATGAGAGATTGCAGCAACATTTCCCTTGCTGGCACGAGAGAGGTCCTTTGGCCCACCCTCTTCTGGATACCTTTTATCATTTTCAACAGCACACATATACAAAAATTAAATTATGAAACATGCACCCTTTGTGAATAGTCAATGGGTACAAGGCTTTCAGTGTCAGACAAAACCCAAATACACTTATTCCGTCATCCCATTCCTCATGAAACAAGAACAAAAATAGCAAAAAGATTTCAGTGAATAGAAATTACAAGGTATATAATAGAGAACATTTAATGGTGAAGAAAAATAAGTCATGTAGGATCCATGCTAGCAAGGTTAAAAGCAGTAAAAAAATGTTCATTAAGCTTTCTAGGAACAAGAGAAAATATAGACCTTCTAACAGGTGTTTACTGCAATTTCTTTTAAAGACACAAAAGAAGTAGACCATTTAATACATTCTTCTGTTCTTTTTTTTTTTTTTTCAGTAGAGAATGACAAGAGGAGGAACAACCATTTTCTAAACCACTAGTAAGAGGTCTGTGAATTTATAACTCACATGCAATCTTTAGGCCTGGACAGCAAGCAACCACACAAAAGCTCTGGATATTGAGGTCCATGAATACAAGTAAGTTATTTTTTAATAAATCTCTGTGACTGCATGAGACTGAAAACTTTAAAGCCTATAAAAGATTCAGAAAATGCACATGCAATGGCTCAAGGATCATTAATCTAGCTTGAGTCCCAAAGCAAACAGAAGAAAAATTACTTAAAAACATGCTTGAGATCCAGCAAAAGAAGTATAATTGATGTCAGTCAATAAAATTTCTTAAGACATTAGGACCTGTTAAACAAACTCTATTTCATTGCTTCCAGAGGTTAAATGCTGAGTTGATAGGAGCTGCAAGAAGGTAATACACTTAGAGATCTATAAGGCATTCACAAAACATTCTTATTGAAAAAAAATTGAATGACAGTACATTTTAATGGACTGAAAATTAAATAGATTAAAAACCAGCTAATTAACATAGTTTTCAATGGAAATTCATAGCTGAATAAGAGTTTTTCTAGCAGGACTCCTTTGGGATTGATGCATTTTCGGATGTTATTCCACATTTTCATCAGTAATCTTGAAGTACATATAAAATCCCTGCTTGCAGAGTATATATTTGCAGATGACACAAAGAGAAGGAGGAGGGAATATAATGAAAAGGCAGGCAGCTGTACAGGGCCATCTGGACTACTTGGTAAGCTGGGATCAGCAACACAAAATCCATTGAACTATAGGCAGGCACAAGCAAAATTATAGAGCCTGGAAACAGGAAATACAAGTCATGACACAGATCTGTAAACTGCATTCTAGAAAACAAAATGTTTGGATAAAAATTAATATGATCCTGGGATGTTGAAGCAAGCTGCCTAGCTACAGATAAAGAGCGATCTTACTTAGACATTCAGAAACTAATGTCCTAGGATACTGATGATATTACTAAAATCTATGAACATTTAAATACTCTCTGAATACCTTTTAAACCATTTGGTTATTTCATGTATTATAACAAGGTAAATTTGTATCCCAAGCATATTTTAAGATGTAGACATTAGCACAAAGATTAGCATATTGTATCAGAGCAAAATAAGAAGTTTTCAAAGAAAATGATGCCATAAAATTATTTGAATTTTTATAGGGAATGGCAACTCTAAAACCATTATATAAAGTATACTTTTAACTAATCAGGTAGTCAATTGATTCATTAGAATAAAACATATGCAAAGTAAGCCTAAAATAGATAAAAATACCAAGAAGTACAAATTAAAAAGCGATTATTAAGAAATTTTGGCTTTTCCAAATCATTTTAAGCATTTACACTGATTGGGCTAATGTTTTCAGAGTACACAATATCCACATCATAGACACAATATCCTAGAACATTTAGGAATAAAAATAGCTACCTCATGTGAAAAAGAAGACATGAGGATGGAAGATACCCTGAAGCAAACTAAAAGTTGCAAATCAGGGTAGATGTGAAGCATATGAAAATGGTCCCAACACAGCATGAACTACTCTGAAGTCAAACAATGTACAAGTGTGTTTGAGATGAAGATTTAGTGAAAATCAGTTTCTTCACAGCTGGACATGTGCATAGCTTTTCCTTCACTGACTACAGTCTTTTATCCAACAGCCCACCTTTGAAGTGGAAAAAATAAGAGCACTGGTGAATGCCCTTCTAGCAGATAAAGAAACATCAATTTAGTCAACATGATGTGGATCAAAAGGAAAATAATCTGTCCTGGCAAGTTGGCCAGTAGTTTGGTCATATCTGATCAAACTGAGGAAAATTACTAAACTGAATAAAAAGAAAGCTGAAAGAAATCCAAATATCATTGATAATTCACAGAAAGGAAAAGTAAAATGGATCAACTGTGTTATATCTGAAAATAAGTAATCAGGGGTTGAGGAATAACACCTATGCCCCTTGATGCAGAACTAGACTGACTTCAGTAGGCAGTTCACAGAATTTGAACTATCTCAACATACAATATATCCAAGCCTTTTTTGAGATAAACAAGGAAAATACTCAGCCAAAACTTCCAAATCAAACATAAGCTCTTGATCTACCAAGGAAGCTCAAAAGAAAACCCAAAAAAACCCAAAAAACAAACAAATAAAAACGTCTTCCAAGCATGAGGAACAGTAACACAATAACACAGAGCAGCAATCCTCAGCATGTGGGTATAGCATATTCTCCCCCTGGAATAGAATACCTCATTCAAAACAACATTTTAAAGAACTTCTACATGCTCTCTAAAGATATAAGCAGAGAGGGAATCTAAGTATAGAATTTAATGCTGCTATGACACAGAGAAAATCTCATTATTCACAAGCAGCATTTGCCCTTGGAAGACAGTGTTAGTCGGGCACTGTTGCCATCCCTGTGGCTTCTCTTCCTATATTTCTGCCTTCCTCATTTGACTGAATAGGTCAAGAAGACCTGGCATTATTCCTGCTATACTAAAGCCATTCAGACAATAAACCTCCTAGCAAAGCAAAGGGCAGGAGGGCAGCTAAATCCCCAATATGATTCTCTCACCCTTTCCCCATTAATCCAAACTGAAGAAGTCTGCTCAAAGGAATTCTGATACTCATGAATAATAAATTCAGTCACATCATCAACATGAGCAAGGAATTTCCCTGAAGGACAGCTGAAAAAGAAAGAGTGTATAATAACCTAGACAAGGAACAATCCCTCCAATTCCCTTGTGCAATTGAAAAGGAGTACTCAAAGCCCATTCACCTTATAGAGGTTAAATAAATTATTAGATGAAAATCAGATTTAGGAGGTAAACTTGCTCCAAGATTCAAACCACAAAGACTAAGAGAATTCTTCCTATAATATTAAAGAATCAAAAACCTTCTTCTAATTAAGACAATTTCACACAACACAAACATTAAGCCTTCTACAAAAGAAAAAAAGATTGCCAAAACAGATATGTTGAAAATACATTTAAGGTTTATCCAAGGTTATGCTTTTTAACTAGAGCTTTTTGTTTGCTGAAGTCTTCAAAGGAAATTTATATGGGAAGTAAAGGCAGAGACACCACCATATTGTCCACCAAGAAAGAACCACTTAATAGGAGCTGAAGGGCAATTTTTTTTTTCTTCTACCTGCTCTTTTAGAATATCTGGTGAAAGTTTGATTCAGGTAGGAACACTATAGTTACAAGGTTTGTAAAAATCAAAGGCAAAATTACAACACCAGACTGCTGGACAGAAGTAATTTAAGGAGGATGTTAACAAAGAAAGTTCAGGATTACGTGTACCTAATGACAAGACATTAGAAAAGAATAAGGCAAAATCTGAGTGGATATAGAGGATCTACGTAGTTAGGAAAAAATCTCCTTGGTTGTTAAATGTAGATATATGAAAAGTAAATCAATGTTTCTGCCTTGCTTTTACTCTAAATTAGAGTTTATGTATCCCAAAGGATGTATACAGTCACCCTGATGATACCTAGAGATGATAAACAATAACCTGCTTCTTATATTTCTTTTACAGTTCAAAAATAAACCCATGTTCACACACCTAAGTAATATCTACAGAGGGGTAGGACAGGCTGGATTGATGGGCCTAGGCCATTCTTATGAGGTTTCACAAGGCCAAGTGCAGGGTTCTGCCCTTGGGTCACAACAACCCCATTGCAGCTCTACAGGCTGGGGCTGAGTGGTTGTAAAGATGCTCAGTGTTAAAGGACCTGGGAGTGTTGGTCAAGAGCTGACTGAACTTGACCTAGTGTATGCCCAGGTGGCCAAGAAGTCCAGTTGCATCCTGGCTTGGATCAGAAACAGTTTGGTGATCAGGACCAGCACAGTGGCTTCCCCCTCTACTCAGCACTAGTGAGGCCAAACATTGAGTGATGTGTTAAATTCTGTGTCACTCAATTCAGGAAGGACTCACTGGTGGAGTGAGGCCAGAAAAGGGCAACAAAGCCAATGAAGGATCTGGAGCACAAGTCTAATGAGGAGCTGGAGAAAAAGAAGTTCAGGGGAGACCTTATCCCTCCCTGCAACTACCCAAAAGCAGACTGCAGTGAAGTCTCTTCTCCAAGGTAACAAGTGACAAAAGGATTTGGCCTCAAACTATGCCAGGTGAGATTTAGATGGAATATTAGGAAAAATTTCTTCACTTACAGGTTTGTCAAGTATTGGGACAGGCTGCCTGGGGAAGTAGTGGAATCACTGTCCTTGAAAGTGCTCAGGAACGGTGTCCATGTGGTCCTTGGGGACATGGTTTAGTGGAGGACCTGGCAGTGTTAATGATTGAACTTGAAGACCTTGGAAGTATTTTCCAATCTTAATGATTCAAGGATTTACAGTTATGAAGACCTATAAGTAATATGTAGCGTCCTTAAAAATCCCATGAGATTCAACATCAAAATTTATGAGAATAACTTTTTCAGATTCTACTGTCATCAACAACAAACACCTTGTACTTTCATCAAGATCTAGGGCTCTTTCATGTGCAAATTATTACAAAAATAGAGGTATTTAAAATTACATTGTCTTGTAATGGAAGAAAAAACCCCAAGCAAACAATCTATGAATAACTGCGAAACTCCCTTCAAAACAGTTAAACTGTTTTCAAACTAGACATCAATTAAATAATTAAATCTTCATCAGAAGACTGGTGAAATTACAGATTTCCCCATAATTAGGACAAATTCATTACTTGGCAATTGTTGGAACTAAAATCCCAAATGATACACTACAGCAGTAAAAACATTGTATAGAAATTTTTATCAAAAAACATAAATTTGACCTTAGCAGGCAACAAATAGATCTGAAAGTAGAACTAAAATAAGTATACTACTTCACATATGGGTCAAAATCTCTACACAGCAGTCACTCATCTCAGTAGTTAGAAGTTGCTGGACAGACAGAAGATGTGGTTGATCTAATGTCTAAACAAGAATATGATTAAAGAAATAATCAAAATATCTTTCACTGCAGTTTTATCAGAAGGGCATCACATTTGTAAAGAAGAAAATTAAATACCAGCAACAGCCTACCTATTTCTATAAAAGTAGCATAATAATCACTACAAAATATATCCAAATATCAATAAGTAGATAAAATTGAGTAATGAAATCTAGGTTCACCCTTACCTGCAGACGAGTGTTTCATACTTGTTTACAACCAAACCACAACTTGGAGAAATTTCCTTTGGTCATTCCATGAACAATTCAACTTATTTCAGACCATAAGGTTAGAAGAGATGAGTAGATGGTCCTTCCTGCTCTTGTATTCTCTCATTCCTTATTCTGTGTGTTCTTGATTCTACAGGTAAATATCCACTACTTTTTCCAGCCCTTTGCTATGTGCTTCAGACACAAACCCTAGGTATGCAGGATTTACCCTCTCTGCATCTCTAGCCATTGCAGCATGGATTCCTGAACCATAGGAATACTTCTTCATATTCAAAGGTCTCTTTGGAGAAATACTGCAAGCTACTTGAGTTAATTACTTCCTTGTCATAAGCTGACATTTCAGGTGGGTTTTTTTTCCTTTTAAAAAAACTTCAAGATCCTAGAAATTAAGCCAATGAACTCAAACAAATATGATTGTGATGTTTGTATTAATAAATTTATCTGTGCAGCTTTTGGCTAAGCAGATATATCACACTCATTATTCCCAGAACCATCGATTATAAAAAAACTCACAGAGATATTTCCTCAGTTATTTAAACCAATGAAGAAGATGGTATCCTCCACTCCAGATATCAACATAAGAATTTTGCATCATTGGGGGTTATAAAAGAAAAGCAGTTCTGATTGAAACACCTTTTTAAATGATGCTCATTGTATATAATAAATTGAACCACTGTAAATGTCACCTGAAAAGATATGAAATTCAATTTTTGCACCATCTGGAATGTACTCCTGATTAAGTTATTCAGAAATGTGATTGTATCACCTAAACAAACTAATTAACATCAGAATGACACATTTTGCAGTTTCACTGGCATTTATCTGTGTCCCATTTATTCTACATAAGTTTTTTCCCCAGAATGACCTTATGCTCAAATAGTGTTATGAAGCTAGTGCATGTTAACTCACTTTTCAAGAATAAGCATATTTTTCATTAGACTTACACAATGAAACACCTTTATGCAGTAGAGTGAAACAGACTGAACAGCAAATTAGTTTTGGAACATGAAATCTGGAACATCAAAGTCTCTTCAGCTAAACAGCTGCAAAGCCTACTCAGCTACAGTAGATTTACACCTTTTTGCTCCTCAATTTCCTTCTCTTTATTTTCTTTTNGCACATATTAAGTCATTTTTGTAAGTCACCTTTTTTGTCTGAGAAATTTAAATTGCAAATAAAAAGGAAATGCTATTTTCCATAGTTTCATCATTATGAATTCATAGTTCATAGCTAATTCTTCTTTAACTTTTCATGGAAACAGTCATTGTATTCTATACAGAAACTTCCACACAGATTTTCTGCTCCTGCACGTACTGATGTCAGCCTAACAAAACATCAAAAAACACTGTTTGCAAATACCATTGAAAGGCACCCCAACAACATGTTAATCTATGATTAATGGAACCTAACACCAGCCAAGACCAGAGTTATTATTCTGAAGTGCTGAAATGTTGTTTCTGTTCAATATTACACTGTATAACTTCACAGTAAATTGGTTTCTAGGTTTATTGCCAAAGTAATTAAAAATTCAAAAGGTTGCTGTTTGAGCAGAACATTATGGAAAAGTATTAAATACAATTGAACCTGGAGATTATTTCTTTTTATAGTGAGAGAGTAGCAGGGTGGGAGGAGCAACTTGAATAAGGAAGGTAATATTACAAGTTCATATTTTAGCAATCGCTTTTGAATTGAAACCTCTACTGGAAGAAAGAACACAAGAAAAACTAAAAGGAGGCTAAAACTGGTTCTAAAACTTTTTTTTTAAAATAACAAAAAATTACTTCTGAGAGCTGGTTCAAAGAAAGGCCAAGTGAGTTAAATGGATTATATGATGCAAGTATTAAAACTTAGATTTGGTCTGATTTGGCCTTCTTTATATTTTCTTAACTCTATTTACTAAAGTATTTTTTTAATGTCAGAGAGGATTCTGGAGCATTACTTATAAAACAATAATTTTTAAATGCTTTGGGAATAATAAGGTAAAGGAAGGAGGAGAAGGTGAGAGGTTACAAACCTCAAAGAAACAAACCCAACCTTTGCATCAGGTTTAATTTCTGCAGATTGAATTTTACTAGTGGATATACTTGGAAGAGATTATACTTAACTACTGCTATACAATTAGTAAATTGTAATGTCTAGAAATTGCAAAAGGCCTACAGCCACATACAGTGCTTCAGCATGATCTATCATTGTGCACATCTCAGCTGCTAACAGCTGGAGCAAACAAACATCCAGTAGTAAGGAGAATTAGAAGTTAAGAGTGTGTAGTCTCCCAAGAGAGATGGTGATCAAAAGGATGTGATGATGAATAAGAAGTGTGTGGGAAGAAAGTCTTAGCTGAGTTGTACATGAATGTCTACACTCTTTACAGCAGAAAAGCAATACACTGTTATCACTCTTGCTTTGTTCTCAGTGAAGGCAATGATTTGTGTTCAACTGAAAATCCATCAATCGAACAGACAGCACACGGGTTTTGTCTGCAACAGAGATCTAATCTCTACCAAGAGTGAACAGCAATGACAGCATTGTCTCCCTCTTGCTGTCACACAGCTGAACAGTAAAACCTCACGTGTGCACACCCCAAACCGACTGTTAGCCTCCCAGGAGACTTCACTGCGATCCCCTATTTTGTGTCCCCACACACCCTCTGGGGAGAAAAGTCAGAGACACCTCAAGTTCCCCATCTGGAATGACAGTCAGGATGAAATGTTTAAGACTCTTAATTAAGATGAGGTTTTGAGTCTTCAACTTGTATTAATTTTTTAAAAAATTTAAACACACCTACCCTAAACCATCCATGGACTCTCACTTGGGTTTTTATCTTGACAGAAGCTTATTTCTATAGATCAAAAATAGTAGAGTAGAAGAGTTCTCCAAGTTACTAAGGCTTAGTAACAGCTTTAGATCCTCTTCTTTGTCCTCATTATCAAAAAGCTTCTCCTGACCTCCAACCAAATATTATTTGCCACATGATCAGCAAATTATTTCTTGCTCTTCTTCCCAATGGATATGAAAAAGAAACTCTCCACATAAAAGTCACTTACATGTGAGTAGATGCACAAGGACCTATCCTCTGCTTAGACTAAGGAAGTCCTTTATCCTCCATCTATTGATCTTCCATATAGGTTTTATGGATGCTGCCAACTTTATCCCTGAGCTTTTTGGAGTGGGTAATTCTACGGAGCTAATTATGATGATAATTAAACCAAAATAATATCCTCTGTTTTCTCACTCACATCAACACAAGTTAGAAAGAGAGTCATTTTTCCTTTCATATTGTTAATGTAAATTCAACCAATGTTCTCATTTCACATTAAAAAAAAAGCCACAAGCCCAAGCATACACCATAAGATCTCTATTAATACAAATTAGCATTGGTTCTGAGCTTAACTTACTCCATTTGAGATGATTAGATATAATTGCACAACAATTAAGGATTGACTGACATGCACCAGATGGAATAAATTTGATTTCACAAGTAGCCAGTATAAAGTCCACATAATTAACCCTCATTTTGATATACAACATTTTGTTTGGAAAAGAGCACTAGGTTTCTAGTGTCTCAGCATATCAATAAGTAAATTATTAGTGCATTTTTTTCCTCAAATTGAAGAAATCTTTAATTTTATCAAATAATTCTATCCTTCAGCTAGAGATCCATATAATAATTCTGTCTCCAGCTTAATAAAGCAGGATGGGAGTCCTAAAAACTTTGATCATCCATTGACTAAAGTAAATATTACTAGGAAAAAACACATGAAAAAATATTGTTTCCTTAAATGACAAGCAAAATTTCCTTCAGCTTCAGGGAAAATGCTAATGAAGTTGTTGCCACAGGCACAGCTCACATTCACTGAATATGTAAAACTAAGGACAAGATAATAAACATAAGCTGTTTAGCAGCAGTTCCTACTGAATATATGAGTGTGTGTCAGGCAAATCCCTGGCAAAAAAATTAGGAGAGTCAATTGACATAGAGCTCAATTTTGAGAACAAAACTTAAATCCAGAATGAGGCACAGTTCACAGCAAAGAAGCATGCAATGGAAAAGCCACATGGCACAAGCAGAAATATCCTAGAAAAAGAAAAGAGCTCATCAGTGTTCCCCAGCTGCTTAGGTAAGGTATATGAAACAACAGGAAAGGGGTACACAATACCACAATGCTGCTATACATTTACCAAATAAAGGTTTTAACACGTGGAAAGAAATGCCAGTAACTCACCAATACAAAACCAGTAGAAAAATGGTCTATCAGAAAAAAAATTGGAATAGCAAATGATAAATACAAATGAACACAGCTATTTTCATACTGGATCTGAAATCCTGGAGGGATGTAAACAACAGAATTATTAACTGTACACTCTAAACATACGAAGACTCCTTTGTACAGAAGTACATGACACCATGTATTGCTACAGATGGAGGGCTGGCTTATACACATTAGAAATTATGTGGTCCATATTTAAGCACATACAAAACTCCAGAAGAACAGTTTGTGTTTTTGTCTACATGCTTCAAATTGCCTATACTCTGGAATGTAACAATTACAACTTATTTTTATTTCAAGACACAGAATGAGATCAAAACAATTAATGACCTTATGTATGGATGTAGCAAGCTGTCATCCTGCAGTGGAGAATGAAAAGGTCACATTACTATAACAGCTTTGTTTCTCTCATATGGAATGGTTAACACTAAAAATTGTGTTTCCAATTTCAGAAATATAGTAAATGAAAAAAGGCAAATTTCATTTAATTCATATGGGCAGTTTCACTGCTGTTAAAATCAGAAAAAAATTAATACAAATAAAATAGGTGTATATAGGTATATTTCATTTATTTCTGATCAAATACATTTTCTTCAGCCCTGAAAAAAGCGTTACAATTTTATTTGTGCATCTGTAACATAGGTGAAAAAGGATCTTGACCTCTATGTTGTTTATAAGGCAGTTAAAGAGGAAACAGTTGCTCATTAGATTTCTTCTGACAACAGCCAGCTGCGGGAGAGCTGTGTTTATTTCCCTTTCACACCAAAGATGACTTGAATCTATATCATCCTTTTCCCAGGAGACTGCCTTAATCACCATGGTGTTAGCTGTTGGAGGGTGCTTCGTTCACCAAGAAAATTATAACTGAAGGTAATTGAAGGGAAAATGTTTCAAACTTTCACAGTAAACAGGCCTATACATTTCTTATGTCCTTCTTATTCTCATTCAAATTTTTCAACTGCAGTGGAACTTCCTGGCAGAATTCAAACAGTGAATATTCAAAGGAGATCCTCCTCCCCACTACAGAAATAAGATCTGAGCAAAATTTCAGCAGTGTTGGGTTTCTGTTAGGACATTTGAAGAGTCTGTCTGTATTGTATGCATACCCCATGGGCAGATATTGAATTAAAATTACCATTTGTTATTGCATCAAGTTAGATTTTATGAAGCACTCATGATTGAAGACTTAATAAACTCATGGGACTTCAACCAAGAGCTAGCTCATTCAGGTCAGAGCAAATGCAAACATGGTAGTGCTTAAAAACAAACAAGCCAACAGAAATCAGTCACCTGCCAGACAGCATTACAATTTTCCCTGATAGTATGTCAACAGAAGTATAAAATTGTAATCAATCTGTATTCATTTCAGAGACACAGCTTCTTTTTCTTTTTTTCTTAATGAAAATATAGAACAATAGGAAGACAAAAAAGTTAATATTGCCTGCCAAGATTTCAATGCTAAATAAACAGCCATACTTGGAAAGCTTATTACATTGTTTGATTTTCCAACCACACTAGTGTACTCTGATAACAGCACTTTTCTATCATGTCTGATAGCACATGAACATATTAATGGAAGAAATGATGAATTTTTTTAACTAGCATCTTGTATAAAATGTGGGTCCCAATTAAAGTTGGCGTGACATATTAACCAAATGGTAAATACCCAGGATTTTATGCATATGGGGCAAAAAGACCTTAGTCTCTTGATGGCCTCATCATATCTAGCATAATTTTCAGAAAGATCAATAAATAGACCCAAAATACCATGATGCACTGAAAAAATTCTTAATTCTATCATTGCTAAGTTGGTCTCAATACTCATACCTCTGGCACAATTTATACAAGAGCAGTTAACTTCCATAGAAATAATTTTGTGTCTATTACCTTGGTGAGAAACACTTTTCAAATGTAATTATAAACCACAAGATAAAAGGTCCAAAAAATGTTGAGATTAACCTACACATACACTAACAAAAGTGAATTTTGTCAACTGCCAAGTAGTATTTTTGCTACTATTTCTCTGCCTTGTGATTTGTCGTACCTGTTAAGAAGAGCAAAAAGTGAAGCACAGAAGTGAAACTGGAAGATGAAGGATTTCAATTCATACCTGCTGATTTATAAACCTTTTAACTGAGGATATAATCAGAATCCCCTGCAAACAAATTCAAGGGTCAGACTGAAAGCTTTGCTTCACTTCCTAGGCACTTAGATAAATATATTACTTACACATAAAATATAATAATCTCTACAAAAACAGACATGACCCAACTAAATAAAAGTATACAACCTTTATGTATCATAGGAATGAACAATTATTTGGCTATTCATAATTTCTATGTGTTGCTCTTCTGTTCACCTACTAGATTTTTAACTCAGAATATACCATTAAGATAATTAATTTTGATATTTATGAAGTGCACTAATTTCTTTATCAAGCCTGTGACTTCCCATGAGCTACATATTTGAAGGAAAAATAAACTGTGGCAGTTTTTCATGATGAAATTTTATCACCAAAGGAACCTGTCACTGAAAGCTTAAATTTAAATGGAATTTCTACCAAGTAAATTAAGTCTAATTTCTTAATAAATTGGTTTTGTCAGCTTTCTGTTTGTTGTCAACCAAAAACTAAGAGCTTTAATGCTAGCAATTACATAGCTCATAAATGTTCCATTCTGGACTGAGTGGAGCAAACGATTGACAGAATCACTGAATGGGTCAGGCTGGAAGGGTCTACAGTGGGTCACCTGGTCCAACCTCCCTGCTCAAGCAGGGTCTTCCCAGAGCACATGGCACAGGACTGCATTCTCTAAAAGCATTGCATGAGTTAACAGTGATGTAATTCATATCACAATAAACCTACAACTAGCAACAGTGACATTTATTCTGTTAATAATGCTGGGATCAGCAAGTGCCATGGGCATACTGTACCTGGAATCATTTAAATGTGGTAAAGGTGGTAAACCAAGATCTATATCATCTGTGTCCAACTGGAGGATAAAAACCAGCAGGTGGTGTATGAAACTCCCTGCAGATACAATGCTAAACATAACCTAAGCTAACATAAGTGCTACCTTGAATGAGAGCACATATCTCTTGATAATCCCAGCAAACATTTCTGTTCTAATCAGAGGACTGAATAAAGAATTGGTGACCTAGAGCACTGAGTGTCATATAAAGGAAAGTTTTATTCAGATGTAACAAAGGTCATACTTTGCCATTTGTTCTTTTTCATCAAGAATTAACATTCTCACTGTGAGATCGATTTGCTCAACAAGTTATTACATTAACCTTCTTAGTAATTTTCTTTCAAAGCAGTTTTGGAAAATCACACTTTTTTCATACACTTGAAAATTCAGCCAAAATAACATTGCCTGCTTTTCAACAATCAAAAAGGATCTCAAATTTACAACTGAGTACCTTCCCACCTCTCACCTTGGGATGGTACTTCAGAAGGCAACTGTAAATCAGATTCATTGCATTTATGTACTTCAAACCTATGGCTATTTACTAGCAGGGAGAGGTTCAAACATTACCGTTCTTGTTGAAGGGAAACTTCAAAGATCAAATTTTAAGTTCAAACAACCACATTTTTCTTCTGTGGTTCCAGTCTTCTAAAATCTGAGAGTCCTGCTGTTGAAAAACCCTCCCATAAACCTGAAGAAGGGTAAGTGACCTACCTTAGAAAGCCCGCCTACTTCCAAATAGAAGCAGATAATGAAAACATTCCAGGTGACCCACAGGGCAGTCCACACCGTGTACTAAACACAAATCCAGATGAGAGCAAAAAAGAGAGAAAAATAGAATGTGAAGGTGAAGTGACTTCATACTGAGCAGATCAATAATAAAAAACTGATATCAATAAACATTGTTCTTCTGGGAACAGCCAAGAACAGAGAGTTCAGAAAAGGAGCTCCCTCCACAGAAGTCCCCTAAGAACCACCGGAAATTACAAATTCAATATTCATTGCTGTACTAAATAAATATCAATAAAACAGATTTACTCTTTACAGTTTCACACTGTCCTACTGATATCAGTTAAGTCCAAAATGTTGACTGAAACATCAGTTTTGGGACAACTCTGAGTAATTTTAAAATCATAATTTAGCTCTCTTAAAAGGAATTTCAGGTAAGCAGAATACCTTAAATAAGTAAATGTTATTGAAATATCATTTAAATATTACGAAGAAAGATGCAAGAAAATACCCCACCACCAAACAAAACAGAAAATCCATTGATCTGGTAATCTAGGGTATTTTTTCTTTTTAAACAAATAGGTAAAGTGTAAATCTGTTCTCTTGAGAGTCTTTCACGGTAAAATGTACTTTATTACATTAAAATTAGCTCATTTTATTACATTAAAATTAGCTCCAAGCCTTTTGCCATGAGTCTGATCCTACAAAGCACACTTACCAGCTGAAGGTATCTATGCCTCCTCTGGGTTCTCCAGCATCGTACTGAACCCATACACCACCCACAGCATGAATGGGCCATTAATTCATCTACTTTAAATCATCTTTTGCATTTTAATTGTCAGCACAACAGACTGTCACCATTTCTTTATGTATGCACTATTTGCTGACATACAGTTGTACACTATTCCCAATGAACTCTCCAGGAACTCCACCTCGGGAGCATTTCATCCTGATGGGCCCAATGTCCATGCAGCCACACTGGAGCTACACCACCAGAACAAATACAGTCAGCAGGAGCACTGCCACTTTACATTTACACACTTAGAGCCTTCACAGTGGAGAGCTGCTGCTAAGAGCTTCTGCAAGTCTACTTAGCTATGGCCAGATGAGGGTTAGTGTCCATTGTTTTGCTTCAGTATAATCATTAAAGTTCCACATACTGATATACAATGCATCACACAGGTGCCATTAGTTTGGCTTTCTTGGGCAGTTTTGTGTTTTGTTCTCGTCTTTGTTCCTCTCCCTGTCATGTATAATGAAAGGTTCAGGTAAAGAGGATTGAATTTTTCCCCTCCTTGATTACACCCCCCTGCTGTACACCAAAAAATTCAACTGCTTTAATATAATTTCTTCTGAGGTATGTAAGCAGTTGGGCAATGGCCCAAGAAGTAGGTCATT
The DNA here is from genome assembly GCA_013389925.1 of Aegithalos caudatus. NCBI lineage: Eukaryota > Metazoa > Chordata > Aves > Passeriformes > Aegithalidae > Aegithalos > Aegithalos caudatus. The sequence continues at coordinate 19,379 of WEIU01012204.1, forward strand.
AAGAAACAAAACAAGAGGAACACTCCTGGGCCATTTCCTCTGTCTTACAGAGAAGGGGAGGGTGGCAACTGAAGGCTGGGTTATTATAAAATAGACCAAGCTGTTGTGGTCTGTGAGCAATACGAGGTCTGTACTGTTCACGTGATTAACCTGGAGTATATCACATTTTACATTTGTTGACTTTGTAGTAGCTTGATGTCATCATCAACTACTGATTTTCCAACATTTATATCCAGAGCATTACGTGCAGAGAGTTCAAAATTAATGAACAACTCGTACTCGTACAGTTGCATGTAAAAAAAAAAAGAGACTGGGAGTATTCTCCTTTTTAAGAAATAATTTTTTATTTCTCTGTGAACTAAATCTGTCACCACAACAAAAGGAATTCTGTTTGATCTTCCAGGCCAAGCCAAATCTGTTAATGGCCTCATTCTGTCCCATGGGCACCAATGATAATGCTGTACTGTGCAGGCAAAAACTGTCTGAGCCTGCTTTCCCAGGCCAGGCTATGCTGTTTTACACAGTTAGGACCAGTTTGGTTCCTGATCCACCATGAGGATTACTGAAAGAGAAATGCAGGTGCAAAGCAGGTGTGCACCTTGAAACCCACCTGCTGTGTATGGAGAGGTTCTTCCTACACTCTCACTGAGCTGCAGAAATCTAAATTTGAGCTCCATTTGCTTTGTAAACACAATAATTACATTATATTCAGTAATTAGCACTATATAATTTTTTAAAGTAGGAAAGTTATTGTCTTCTTGGATATTGAAGGAGCAAATTATTTCCTTGAATGGTTTTCCAGTGTTTAAGGAAAGGTGATAAGACAGCAAAATTAAGAAACATCAAATTTTGGGCTGTACATGCCAACTTAATTTTTATATTTTGTGGCTGTGCAATACAATGCAAAAATTTAAAAAATCATCTTAGAAATATTTTGTTCTAAAAGAATCTTACCTCCCTTAACACATTTTATTAACAGCTAGCTCAATACTTCTTTTCTCCTTGTCGCTTAGACCCTGCTCTGAGGACAGAATATCAATTTCCTCATGAGGTTTACTAAGATGCTCATCGCTGTAATGTGTGAGAGCTGCACAAATATTAACTAATTTATTTTATGTTATAAGGGAATGATACAGCTCTCAGAATGCAAATGATGTTCTGATACATGAAGAGATTACATCCAAAAATATTCATATATTATAGGCATCCATCTTGAGGTCCTTAAGAGTTCATTTTTCAGAATACTTGACGTTATACACTCAGTTTATAAACTCAGTTCAGCTCCCTGCGGCTGAACGTGTAGCACTTGTGCAAATCAGACCACAAAGTCTCAAGACAAGAATCCAGAATGCAAGGGGAAAACAAAGCAAGTGACAGGTTTTGTTAAAATGACTCACTTTGAGTCAAAAGAGGTTTCAGTGGTTGAGAGCAGAGACAAAATTCAGCTACTGAGCACAGCCTTCACAACAAAAGCCATCCTTTTTTACTTCATACCATGTGCCTCACTCTTCTCATTGTCTTTTATTTTCTGAAAGGCAAGTTTCTATTCTACATCTGTGATCTCCAGAAAACCCCTAAATGTCTGTCCTTTCTACTGAAACTGAGGCAACAATATAAGAAACAATATATGAATTAGTAGGTATCTATCTAGTTCAAATCTGCAAATATATAAAAGCATCATAGTAAGACTGCACAGAAGGACTTTAACGGCAGCTTTTCTAAATTTTCGAGTGTTTATTTCTGAAAAAATTGTAATACTTTCTGACATTACATACATTGTGTAAATTTACATGTATATACCTTTTAGGTTAAAAAAACCCACCAAGCAATATTCCATTATGTGGCATCACATTGACACCTGCTTGAGTCATTGAGAAAGGTGTAACTTTTAGATCCATTATGCAGATTTGTTCTTTTTGCTAGCAGAGCACCAGCCCAAACTACCATCCTCTGTGTGAGGGGGACACATCATGCATGCTGGCAATTTTCTCTCAGTGTAGGAATAGTTAAGGTTTGAGACATCAGGTCCACACTGACACTCAGGTTTCACTTCGCTCCCAAGGCACCTAACCTGTTTCATGATCTGACCTGCCATTTAACCTCCTCCCTCCATATCCTGAACATTATGTTGTCCATCCTCCTGGGTCTGCTCACTCTTACTTCCCTACACCCAGCAACTCCTGCCTAGTTCTTTGGCCACCCACATGCTGTCTACGCTAGCTCAGTTGGCCTCATACCCAGTGTCACAACCCTCACCATATCTGGCATGAAGAAGGAATTTTCCACACAGGTTAAATCAATAAGAAGAGTTGGTATTTTTATTTTATACCCCAAATGATGCACCACTTAAAAATCACCTGAACATTTTTGTAACAGATCCCTTCTAGAGGAAGGACCTAGAATCAGGTCTTTGCTTTTTTCTCTCCTTGATGCACTACATCTTTTCTTGCTTTTGGTCTTTTGCACTAAGGATTGTATACAATGTGGTGTGAGGAAGTATTTGAAGTCTTACCAATAATGTGGAGGGAGTATTCACTAAACCTTACAGGTTAAACATCTAATAAATATCTCCTTTCATAATGTCAGCCTCTCTACAACAGTGAGATTTCTATACCTCTTGACTCTACAATCATATTGAAACCAATGCAGAGATACATTTCATACATGAATGAAATACAAACATTTTACAGTTAAAATATTTGCACTGGATGGATACAATGTCACATGAACAACTTGTTAAGGCAAAAGAGAAAAAGGGAATTTTCTACGCTTGAATATTACAAGGATTGTGGGATAAGTTTAGCTTTAATGAATAAATTATCTCAAGAGTATATTTAAATCTGAAGTGCAGCAACTACTCTGACAGTGTCATTCATGGCATGAGGGAATGAATGTTGGCTTGGGGATACTTCAAGAGAAAGGAGCAACTACTGAGTTGTCAAATCATCCCCTGTAATACCTGGATCAGTACTTGCAGAGCCTTATTAGCCATATTTATGAAAGATGGCAAGAGAAGTGACATAAATCAGCATGATGGAGCAGTAACAACACAGGACTTACAAGGAAGGATATTCAATGAGTAATTTTGGAATCCTAGATATTTCACGTGTTTTCACTGTCTGTATAACATTTGCTTGAATACTGAATAGAGTGTCCTATTCAGCCTTTCTTCTGCTGTTTGGATTTTTTTATTTGTTTGGGATTTTTTTTTTTTTTAAGAAATTCCTTCCTAGCTTTTCAACTATATCCATTGCCTATATATCATATTATTTAATGGAGTACATTAAGGCAAGTAAAGCAGAGATTTCCACCATAGATTCTCCCTATTTAAGTGTATTATTTTCACCCTTCACTATCTATTAAAACTTTTTTTTCAGCTTTGTGCCTGGCTTTTGCAATTTTAGCTATATGACTCATCATTAGGAAGCCTTTTGAAGTCCTATATCAGAAGTAGCAGAGGGAGAAAATCCCCAACTTTAACAAGTACCCTGTCATCATCATTAATCAGTTTTAACAGCCTGAAAATCTTGCTGGTGATAGCAAGATCTGTTAAGAAAGAAAAAGCATGAACAAGGAAACAGATCACAGCAGAGCTCTGGAGCTTCATGACAAGAGTGCAACAGCATAATTAGAACTGAAATTCAGCTGTTTCTTTCTTCTTTGCAAATGTTTGGGTAAATTTCAAATGAGCTAATCTGGGAAAATTAGGAATCAGCTCTGCACTTTTATGGCCGCTGGGAACTTTGCACAGATTTAATTCAGTCACAAAATATTCAAATACTGAAAATAGTACATCTGCTTAGTGACAGGACAAATTGTTCACAACATTTATCTAAATTACTAATTAATACAAAACATATTAGAAATAATTATTGGATTTAAACTAATTAGGACACTTGAAGTCAATGCTGTCACTCCCTCACTCTCTCTGTTTCCTAAGCTCTGAAGACTTGAAATTTTAAGTATGTGTAAATGAAATTCCAGATTTATTTCAGAATCACTATCAATATATTCCTGTATCTGAGGGACTGTAGACAGTGAACATGAACCTCTGTTTTTAACTACTTGGAATAAGAGTTCTATTCTACAGATTCCTCATGTATCAGCCACTGCATGGCAGCTTTTAGATAGCAGGGCTTTTTTTCCTTTTTTTTGGTAAAAAGCTCTCATGACAAATTTCATATCACTCAAATGAATTTCTTTGTTCAGAATTTTAATCTACAATGGCTGTGCTTATGGTGCAGTTTATGTGGTCACTAAATCCTAGTGATAAACTGGCCAGCCTGGGTTCAATGGCAGTGGAACAGTCAGAAGCATGCAACTATGGTTTTTATCAGTTTCTATTGCAGCCCTCACTGAACTCCTTGGCTCTACGTATCTGCAACAAAAGCCTGCTCAGTTGTGCCTGCAGAAGCAGTTTCATATTTGACTGCAGTATAGATGTGCTTCAAGTTATGGCCCTATATGTATTACATTTATTCACTTACTTTCCCATTCCATTATTTTAAAATGTTTTAAAATTTGAGGAGACTGAACATGACATACACAGATGACAAAGTAAAGCTTTTGTGTAACTTCACTTGTCAGGGAAACCTTCAGGCACAGACTTGATTGCAAAGAAGATATATTAAAAACATTCTCTTGAGGTTAGGCAATGGCTCTAGAGCTGGTTAGCTGAAGCAGAGATCACCACCAGAGTATGACAGATTATCATGAGGACAATTTGTGTGCATGTATGCCAGGTTAATTTTGTGGAGACATCTTCCTGAAGTAAACCATTGTATTTGACATGGTTCTCTCTTTACTTCAGCTTTTTAATATTGTGATGGGATCATCTGCATTAGTTAAGCTGATTTCCAGTGAAATCATCTGGAAAAGACAACGGATACTAAGCATAAATTTCTTGAAGCAATTGGTTACTTTCCCATTTAAACTGTATTAAACTTAATCTAAATCAGAAGCTTCATCAACCAGAGTACATAACAGCATGACTCAAAGTATTTCTTCAGCCATAGCACCAAATTCTTGGGATACCAACCACTAAATCCAAGGGCTTAGATGTGGTTGAAAGTGGACCTATGAACATGGAAGGCCATGAAGCTTCTCCATAAATTTGAAACCTCATTCACTATTCAGAGCCTTGGTAAGAATCTCTCTGCATTGTGTTTAATACTGAAATTCAGGATACTAATGAAGATTTGCACTAAACACATTTTAAATTTAAAGTCAGCAGTGAAAGCTTACAGGTGGACTGTCACTTTTACTTTAGTGAATACAGCCAGTACGCAGCTGGCACTGGTAGGGGTCTTTACTGTCAGTATCACTGACTCCTTCTGGGACTTCTGGGGACAGTGGGCAAAGGTGATCTGTGGCTGGCACAGCCCTAGGAAGCCCAGCTTCTGGGGAGTATTTGTTGATATAGACTGGAAGATCCTCAGGCTACGCTCACCAAGAACTTCAAGCTGGTGTGACCCTGCACTGCTGTAGAAAGACTCCACGCACTTTTCTCCTTTCTCTGGCTGCTTGTTCCCATTTCCCCTCTCCCATCTGCTGGAACAACCAAAATACATCAAAGAGCTGACCTAAACTTAAATTAACACCACTAAAGAAAATAGTTGCTTTTAACCTAGATCTGGTTTGCCAGTTTACCAAGTGGTTGAACTGGTACCTGTGCTGGTGCAAACAGAGGAACAGCACAGGGACTGAGGGCAGCAGCTGAGCAAAGGGAGTGTTGCTTATGCTGGTTTGAGGTACTCACTGAATTCAGCCCGAGGGCAAGGTTAGGCATGAGGCTGAACTGAGAACTTTGGAGCTAGAAACAAGAGAAGTCTTGGAACTCCTCTTTTCCCCTCCACCTCCACATTGCTGTTCATAAACATACAGTTCCAATCCCTGCCTTATGCCAGCCTTGGCAACCATTGGAACATCACAGACTGGATTCAGGTCACCAGTTTAGCAAAAAATTCTCCATTTTTTGCTAGATTGATTTTCTGACAGCTTAGAAATGGGACTGACATACTGACAGGTCCAGTTAACTCCTGCCAGAAGTGGGGGAGAGGATTTGGGGAAGTGTTCAGTCAGGGAGCAGTGGGAACAGAAAGACATGACAGCCAGCCCATTCTGCTGATGTTGAAATGTGAGGTCAGTTACAGACACCTTGTGTTACAGACACCCTTCAGACTTCAGGATTTGGCTCAAACTATTCCTACTTCACTGTAAACCCTAGGTTACTAAGGATATAATCACAGGTTGCTCAGAGAGGTGGTGATGGGATAAAGTGGGTAATCACAGAACATTCTGAGATGAAAGGGACCAACAAGAACCATCAAGTCCAGCTCTTAGGTTAATGGCCCATACAGGGATCAAACCTGTGACCTATGGCATTATTAGAACCATGCTCTGACCAGCTGGGCTCTAAAGCCTTGATCTTCCCTAGTAATGAGTACTGGCACCTGCTGTAGCAAGAGCTCCCAAATATATGCTTAAAGATAAATCAGAATATGGGTTCAGTTAAATCAGCATAAAGTACCTTGCTGGGGAGGTGTTTCTTTCTTTAATTATGAGTGTTCTTCCTCTACTTTAAAACAACTTTTGTATAGCCTAAAATGTTCAATTACATTGGAAAATACACAGAAGCAGTCAACATCTGTTGTGTTTCATTTAAAAATTAAAACAGAGCTTGCATCATTGAACAGCCGTGCTGAACCTGAGGGGCAAGAAATTTTGTAGTGTTGCACTTCAGAATTTCCCACATAATTTTACAGATGCTTACACTCGCTTCTTATGTGTAAAATGGAGAGCATGAAGCAGAAAGGTGAGTCATCAATACATGGATGCCCAGCTCTTCAACTACAGAAAATATATAAAAGTGCTATTTTTATATTAATCCATTTTCAATTCATTGTAGTCTGCTTCTAAGCTTAGCTAACATGAGTATAATCTTGGATGCACTTTTTGTTCAATTTTTCTTTTAAGACATGACAAAGAATTACAGGGTGCCAGGCTTGACTGGAAAAGATGAAGCTTTTTAAGTATTTGTTTAACGAGTTTTTCCCAGCAGACATTTATTTCATTCCTTTGTGAGGAAAAAGAAAGATAACTTTAGCCTCTTAAAATCCGTTACTGACAACACAACCAAAATGTTCCAAATACAGCCATTACCAGGTGAAGACATAATAGTATTACATTCAAAAATGAACATGGGGGAGGAACAGAGATTTTTTTTTTTGTTGGCAGTTTACTTCACAGCTTTGAAATTTCTTTTTATTCCTGGCTGCATTGAGAACATGGGAAAAAATAACAGAGAAGCTCCAAGTTAAAAGCATTAGAGACAATTTGCAATAATTTAGGGTCAAAGCCATAAATACAGGTCTTGACAAAATTACATGTAAGTGAGAAGGAGACTTCTTTGAAATCCATGGGTCAACAGGACCAAAGAAATTTCTACAATCCTTGCTCTTCTCTGCTCAGAGAAAGATGTAGTTAAATATAACTTGGCCATTGCAAATGGCCAGTTTTAATTTTAAAATTAAATGGCAAATGGCAAGTTTTAATTGCCATCAATTCTGCTTGTCTGTTGAAAAAAGAACAACAATTTGTACTTCATTTATTTATTTATTTACATATAGTCTAATTGACTTGTACCATAGTAATAGTTTTGGCAGCACATTATCCAGGTGACCTGTTTTTGATAATGTCCAAAATCTCAAAAAAATTCACTTAGTAGTCCTAAATTTGAAAAACATGGAGACCTCCACAGTTTCTACAGAAAAACCATCTGATGTTTTGAAACAAAGAAAATTCTACATTGTAATATGACAGATTTTATGGCAAAAAAAAAAACCAAACCAAAACAAAATATAATAAATGAGACTTACCACGACTATATATCGAGGCCTAAACTGGATGGTTCCAAATAAACCCAAAATGACAACTATTATTTGTAGGAAATTGCCAAGGATAGGAGCCCACTGGAAACCCAGGAAGTCAAAGATTTGTCTCTCTAATGCTGCCAGCTGTAAGAAAACACATAAACAGAACATCCACTTTTTAATTATGGGTTGGACAGAACACTTGATATTTTCTTATTTGTACCAGGCTCCACCAGTGAGTGAGCAAAGCTATGCAAACCTTGCTATTGCTTCTGAAATACCATCATGCTCCCTCCCTTCCCCTTGCCTTTGTTTCCTAAGATTTACTCTTGACTAAAATTGACTGCAAGTTCCTCAATCTGTTCCTAAAAGCCCAAAAGGGCAGAGCAAGCCCAGACAGGTCCCAGACGTGATCCCAGGAGTTCCTTAAGGCAGGAATTGAGGAAGACTGCTGGGAGGTCCTCACTACCTGAGGCACAGATGTAGGTTCAGGGGCTGAAAGGCAGTAGAAAATGCTGGAAGACCTCAGAGCAAACTGCTTCAAAACCAAGAGCCAAATGAGCCATCTGTGCTCTTCAAAAGCTGCTATGTTACTTTTGGGTGACTACAAATCAGAAAGAAATGGTGGCAGCCTAACAGCTCTCTTCCCACTGTCCTCATGGCATGTTGGGTCTGGTTTTAGTTGGGTGTGGAAAAAGGAAGCTAAGAAGTGTCAACCTTAATCTTTGCATCAGCATGTGGTTCTTAGGTAATTCTGCATTTCTGAACATTAGGCAAAAAAGAAAAAAAAAAACCCAGATACAAAATTCTTCAGCAAACACATTTACTACTCATATTTGACAGTCCAATCGACTGTTCTAAACACATAGAATAATCAACTTTCTTAGCAGCATATTTGTTGGAGTTTAAACTTAGTTCAATATTTTTGCAGCTGCAGCAAGATATTCTTGAGCAGCTAAATAGAAATCTATTGAGAAACAACCGAGTTTCTGTGCTTGCTAGAATTTATTAACATCTTGATTTTACTAAATTGTTACAAACCCTAAAATTTACTGAAATATGCACTTACAGTATTTATAACTGAGACAGATGGAGCAAGCATGGCTCTATGAATACCAACCAAAGTATTATCATATGTGGGTATTTCACATAAACCATTTCATTTTACACATTATGGCCAGATTCAATCTTCACCTGCAAGATGAGGCTAGGTATCACTGAGTGCAAAATCCATTTTTTTCTGTACAAAAACCCTCCCTTACACCAAAACCATATTCTCTATGCTGAGGTTAATATATATGATAAATCTAAACAATGAAATTAACAAAAGTTGAATCATCAACTTGGTCCAGCTCCTTTGCAATCAGTGAAGTTATACTGACTTTTATCAGCTAAACATCTGGCCCAGCATATATAAATGAAAAAATCGCACAGTACAATACAAGGGTGCCCCAAATCCCATGTGCAAGATGGTAAATAAAGAGTTTTGAAAGATCTTTGGTATGGGCAGAACTTACAGTTTATGGTCTAGCAACAACATACTGAGAGTCCTGTATCACATAGAAAAGTGTTTATGGCATCCATAACCACAGCCAGAGACTTTTTCATTCCTATTACAAGTGGAAATCTTCTGGGTCAGCAAAACAGCTAAAAAACTCGCAGACCACCAGTTTTCAGAGACAATGTGTCTTCTTCCTGGAGCCACGATATTAGCAAGCAAGCAGAGGATGGAGCTGTCAAATCAAACTAGGATTGGCTTAGGGCCACTTCTGCCCTGACATTCACTGAAACTCTCCTGCAGCTTTGGTCTTCACCTGCACCAATAAATTGAGTGTGCCCTATCACACACGCAGCACTGAAGGCAGCTGGCTTAGCACTGTCTCAATTAAAGTGCCCTTGGCTCTGAGACAGGGCAGCTGTGCACAAACTATATACTTACCTGCCCAAAAAGGCCCTTGGAAATGGGTTTCCCACTCTTTGGGAAGACCACTGGTCACAATAACCCTGGTTAATGTGACAGAAAACTCTAATGGCTCACTAACATCCCCAGTGTCACTGCCTGGCTATTTCCCCAGGCATGAGAATGTGCTGGTGTCAGGAGCAGGGAGATTGCCCAGAGTGGGTATTGAGGAAATTCACATGGTGGGTCATGGATGTCATTATGCACTTTATGTAGCTTTGAAACACCTAGAGCTATCTGAAAGACAAAAGCCTGCAGCACAGACATGAATGAAGCTGAATCGGTTCCTTCTTAAACTGACCCTTGGGATAAATCTTCAGATCATCACCTTAAATGCCTGAAAAATGTAACAGTGGAACATAAGTGAACACAACCACTGCACTTTGCCACCAGACTCATGCTAAAAGGCTTGTTGTTCAGCTCGTGCCTAAACTGGATCAGATAAAAAGTTTGCCTTCATGTGCATCTCCCTGATATCTGCCAAGTAAGTTCTGAGTACATCCATCAGGCAGGTCTGGGCTCCTAAAAATAGTTCCATGGCCACAAGTATATTACCAAAAATGAGGGTGCACATGTGTACATTCACCATGGACAGAGTTATACATAAAAAAATATTAATCTTTCATTGGATTACTGTGGTTAAGGCTCCCACCACAAATACAGAGAAGTAAAGTTCAATTTCCTCTCCTGAAACTTAATGAGTTATTAATTCCTCTCCTCCCACTTCCTATGCATTAGGATACAAAGGGAAAGAGCTTCTCTTTGAAGCAGTGTCACAGGCAAAAAATAAAATTTTAAATTTCATGAGTCAAAAAGAGAACACAAGCAGAAACATGAGGGTATAGTCTATTGCTTTTGACACTTATACAAAACTGGGAGAGTTCTTCATGTTTCTTGCCTACAGGGCTTGCTCTTTATTTTATATACAGTGACAACATGAAACCACTGAAGGAGCCCTGGAAGCAGGATGCCAAGCATATAGTACCATTCCTTTCCCACTAAGAAGTGCTTTCACCATCAGGCTATGCAGAGAGACCTTCCTGATCAGCTAAGTCTCATTTATTTTGCTCTTGTCACCAACACAGAGTAATTTGTCTCATCCTCAAAGCCCACAGAATACATTAGCAGGGGTGGTGAGGGGGGTGAGGGGAATCTAAAGAAAAGGAAGAGGTAGGAGCCATGTCTTTTCTCCTCTAATTGCTACTCTCTTCTAAAATATAACACCTTGCAGACAACACAGGCAGAAGTTAAAAACCTAATAATCCATGATAATGGCAGAGGAAACATATTGACCTATTTTATTTCTACCATGACCAATATGGACTGAACAGAGGAAACATCTGAGTGCTGCTGTTCTTATGCCTAGTATTCACCCCACAGATCCCCCAAGAAGCAGTGAAGGCCACAAAGTCTTTAGCTTTGTGCAAATGGAAAAGCAATCCCTAACACAGGCTGTGATTCAGGTAATTGATTGGACAGAAATCATTAGAATAAAGAGAAGCAAACAGGCACCTCTGCACATTTACAGGCTGGTTTTGCACAGATATGAGGAGCCCACACTGATGATATTTGCCCAAATCCAAAATCCCTGTGTCCATCAGTGGCCACCAATCTAGCCTAGACTCTGAGTGAAAGATGGTTTCACTCAGAATTACACGCATGTGAGTACTTCAAAATGTTACACCATAAACATTTTAATTATAAGGAGGCTGTTTTTCTCAACAAGAATTTTCTTTTTCTCAGCAAGAAATTTTCCCACATGAATTTCTAATTTCATCATCATTTTCAGATTCTTCTGAAAACAGCTTAAAAAACTGAAACCTAAAGGGAAGAGAGAGGTTCCCAAAATTAGCTGGCTCAACTTCTCCCATTGCTGGAAGACAGATAATCAGTTTAGTAGGGCAGAGGAGCTCGAGGCTGCAGCTGGGGAATGCTCAGTGTGACTGGGGCTTTGCTGTCCATACCAGTTCCCTACCAAGTTGGGAGAGGCTGCACCTCTACTCCCTGTGACAACTAAGACAACAAAGTTTGGGACTGTCCACAATAAATTGATGTTTGACACTTTAAAAATTACTAACATAGAAGTGGAATGAAAACCCAAACCTTTCTTGCAAATAAAACAGGAGGGCTTGTTTCATCACATTAGATACTAAGTGTATGTTTGTAATGAAACCTCTGTCCACTTGAGTGAAATATTTTCATGAGAATTTACAAAAATCTATGAAAGTTGATGGGAAATAATATTTTCTTACCGTAACAACACTTGGAAAAGTATATATGATATTTCTTATTATTGCTGGCAAGGGAGAGCTTTGTTATTTAGTCATCATCATCACTGACAATCTTGTAATGCAAAGTGCAAGACTCAGGAGACCAGGGCTAGCAGCAAAATGCTCCAGTGGGACTGTAGCACTTCACTTAATAAGCTCTTGGGGTTTTTCCTCTTTGTTTCACTAAGTCTTCCAAACATTTCCCATTTCCCACTTCCTGCAGATCACAAAGAGAAGGTACTAAGCTGCAAGATGGGGCTGCAATGAAGTCACTCAGGGTGAACTTTCTCTTCCAGCCACGGTCAAGCCCTTTTTTATTAATAACAGAAAAAACTTCAGGTGAACTAATCTGTTTGAGCTTCTTCACCTAGAGGGATCAACCAGATATGCAGCACAATTGGAATCTCCAGAAAAAATAGTGCAACTGTAGCATTAATGTTTGACAAGCAGCTTAAGGCAAAGGAGGAGCAAAATAAAAGGCAATGTTGCATTGGATCTGCAGAAAGAAATCACCAAGATGTTCCTCATCAAAAGAGAAATCAAAAAACATTCCTGAGAGAAGGCTTCAACAGGATGCCCTGTGGATTAAATTCCTCCTCTAAATTCTCGGCTCCTGTTATACTTCAAAATATATATCAGAAGCTGTCTGAGTGATGAGACACCACAGCAGAGTTACAAAGTCAACTTCTCAAATATGTGTTAAAACTCAATTTTCTCTTCTGTCAGAAACATCAAGGAAAACAGCCAGTTTTATATTTTAATGGAAAAGTTTTATAAATGACATGTTAGTTTGAGATTAATAAATAGAACCAAATCCATAGCAGAAGAAGTCATGGTATCAAGATGAAAAGTTTTCATATGTTACAGATCATTTCATACAAGAAAAGACCCCAAAATGGCATGATATAAACAGAAGACTATACAATTGTTAAATGTAAAGTATGAATTACTAAATTTAAACACCTGGGCACTATATTCTACTTTGCATTTGATATTTAAAAATTGCTTCAATCTGTCATGCACAACAATCCCTAAAAATTATAATAACCAGAAAAATATCAGTAGTATATCTAACAAACTTGTATTTGAGAAATCTAACAAAAATCAAAGAAATATTTAATAACTGGAGAGCTGTAAAATTATATAGCTTTGAAATCCTTTTTGAAATTAAAACAATCTTACAAGTTAGGGGAAAAAAAGAGAAAAATTATGACTTCATAAATGGACACTTACTCTTACAAATGGACTCAGCTTTCAAAAATTAAAATAGTATACAAAAATGGTGAATCAAAAAATTACAGTTCCTAGTATTCATTTTCCAAATTCAGGTCAGGAATTATCTGTAACATTTGAATTATGCATGCAAGACTTAGAGTTGGCTGATATTGCTAATACTTATTACAGGAGAAGTCCCAGGGTGCAGCACATCATCCATACTAACTGCTGCTCCAAAGGATAAAGACATTTTCTTCAAAATTCTCATCTTCATCTTATGATCATAAACTTAACCTGTGGCTTCAGGAAGAGTTTCCTAGATATGATGAATTTCTGAGGATTGTTGATCTTTTTACCATTACCACTGGTTCCAAGGTGCTGTGCTGAATTACACTTTAGCCCAGTTTGGCAGATGTGGCTATTACAAACTGAAGTGGTCCCCCAGCCTCCTCCAAACAAACTCCACCTGGAGTTTTAAGTGCCCTCTGTTCTGAAGTCCCAGGATGTCTTTGCTAAGCTCAGCAGGGCAATCACCTTTTCCTCACAACCTATCCACCTCGCCTCTTTTGTGCCCAGATTGGGCACTCCCAAAAAGCCACACACCAACACAAGGGAGAGGGTGATGGCGAGGCAGGAGAGGAGCAGTGGGAGCCTCTTACACCACCTTGCAGCCTGCACATTCAGCTGGAATACTCAAGACCTTGGATCAAGGTCACTCTTAGCACTAGACACATTTGACTTAAAGTCTGTGTCTTCACATTCCAGGCTCTTGGGTGTGTATTTCTTTTTCCTTGACAGATGTTCCACTGAGAAAAGATTTTTGTAAAACCTTGGGGCAAAGGCTCAGTGCTCACATTTGGAAAATATGCACTTTCTAATTTAAGGGGAAAGACATCAAAAAGCTGCCAAGGTACTCTGAATAAAACCTCAGTATTGGAGAGTAAAAGACTGACTTATCACATGCTAAACCCCAGGATTTCTAACAGGAAATTAACAGGTGATGAAAGAAGAAGGTTATAATAAATAAGTAAATAAATAAGTTGCATCAAAGACCAATGGTAATGAATAAACCACTTTTTATACTAATTTTATACTCCTGCTGTGATTTCTGAAATTTACTGACAGGCTTGACTTCAGTAAAAAGGAAGATAAGATTTAACCAGTGAAATGCCAGGTTTTTAATGCAGGGGAGAGCATTTAAACCTGAAGAGGAAGGGAGGTGTCAGATGATCACTCTTAGCTAAAGAATCCTATTTAGCAAGTTACTGTTCCTCAGCTAAATATTACAGCCTCCTTATCTGTAACTTACCATCTTTCAACAGAGGCTTCATCACCAAAGATGAGTGTAGTCAATGTCACAATTAAATGTTTAACTTTGACTTAGAACACTACTCAGCTTCAGTGACAGTAAAAGGAATCATCTGACCACAGAAGAATCTCATTAGATTTTTAATGATCTTCATTCACTTGTCCAAGTGAAATACTAGATTTTGGGTGAATTTAAGCAGGCAATCCCTTATAACAGCTTACTAAGTACATTTATAAGACTATGTGTCATGGAGGTTATTGAATGTCAGGGAAGATTCTGAGTAAATCACAAATATTTATAGTAAGTTCAGTTTAATGGAGCAAAAAAGAAACTTTGCTTTCTGACAAATAATTGTCAGAGAACAAAAAAAACCCTGATGATCAAAAGTGCCTTTGCAGTCTTGGTCAGACAGATAGGTAATTGGCTGTTACTTGAGTAATTTTAAACAAAATATAAAGCAAAAGGAATATACGTGCTGAAGGAGCTCGATAAAAGAGCAATAGCCAAGATTAGTGAAGGCCAAAGCATGAAAACAAAGAAAAGAAAGGCAGGCTCAATAAAAAATATGTTGTCTTTTTAAGACTGTGCTGCTTTTCAAGAGTGAATGCTATTCTTATTCAGCTGTTCAACTCATATGGAAAATACTCAGAACTAAGTAAAGATTTTCCCACCACTCTGCTTGGTGAATGAGTTCAGTGGAGGGTGATGGTAGTGACAGCACAGAATATTGCTGAAGACATGATATTTTAACAGAATTTTTTTTTTCTGAGGAGAAAATAGTTTCACTCCTCAATACTTTACCAGTTTTTCTTTGATAAATATTTAAGAAAAAAGAGAGGTAAGGAGAGAGCAGTATATGTTCAATAATTTTTGAAAGCCAATACACTGCTCTGACAAGTCAGAACCAAAAGACTCTCCTAAATGAATGACAAATAAGTTGATCTCCTCAAGTAACTTGGACCCTAGCATAAAAAGGAGCTGGTAAATGCCAGATCTTTAAAATCTATAAATTAGAGGGTGCTAAATACTCTTCTCTCCACATTTTAACAAATATATTCATATATTTAATATCACTATTTAACATTATCAGACATTCATAAAAATAAGGTTATTCTTAATAGAAAGCTGTTTTTTTTAATTACATGTATTCCAGAAGTCTTGCAACTACACTGGTGATGTGCAGGAAGATTTTGAGTGAAGGATTTGATGTGATGTTGTTAGGTATTTCACTAAACTGAGCCCAACCCTCCAGTTATGTCTCTGACAAAGATGACATGAAGTCAAAAGAAACCATGACTGCATTAAGGCTGCAGGATCTGGCTCAGAAAGGCAACAACAAATTATTTAAGAATCTTAACAGCATGAGAAACACAGTTTGTTAATATCTATTCTGCAGGGTGACCTGACTGCAGTGATATAAAAGATGGCATCAAATAGTTCCAGTTCCCAGCACGCTACAGGTGCCAGGGTGATATACCCGAGGCTGATGGCTACATCTGCACCAAACAGACCCAATAAAAATGCAGTTACAGTCTATGGGTAGCCATGACAGAGTAGAAGCCAGCTATTGTAATGAAACCCCATAGCACCAACTCGTTACAGCACAGTGATTTAAGATTGAATTTCAACCCTCCAATGAAGCTGTAACTGATCCCAAAACACTAAAGTCAAGCCCCTTGGCTGCTTGACCTATAAAATCCTGCAAACAGCTGGAATGAACGTGCTTATAATGGCATTTAAGACTCCCTTGGTTGTTTCATTTAAATGCCAGCCCACATACAGCAAAAGACAGTGTAAGATATGTTATAGGTTAAAAATCTTTAAAGATTTCTATCTTACTATGAATGAAAAAGTCCATGTCAAAAGATCCAACAGAGAATTAAAAATACAATTTACTTCTTAATAATTTTATCAAGCTGCATTTGTGGTGAATTTAGCCCAAAAGAAAGTTTTCATTTGCCACACCATTATAGACCTTCACATCTGCAAATACTAAATTATTGCAATTGTAAAGGGGTTTTTATTTATTTCCACATTGGAACACATCCACTAAATCTCTGTTCCTCTACAGGCTTCCTCAAGGCACAGGTTTAAGACATGGTGAAGTACTCACTGACTAACCAACAAAAGTGAGAATTGAACAGGTTTACTACTTTGAATTCTCAAATTATAGTAGGCAACGTAAGGTAGTAACAGATAAGGAGGTAACTTGATAACAGTGAAGCTGACAGCACTAGATACCTCCAAGATCCTGATGAATATGGGGTCTTTTAAAAAAAGAAAAGAGAGAAAAATGAAAGAAAAAGAAAAAGCTAGGAGCCTATGCTGAAGGATCTGTACCCAACCCATCCTGATCATGAAGGGTCTGACTGTGAAGCAGGAGATGCTGAGAAGAATTGAAATCCCTGTAAGGTAAACAGGTAAAACCAGTATTTAGAGCCTCTAGTAGATGAATGTCATGCTCTTTCTTGCCACTGTACTCTTGAAATAAGTCTCTTTTATGACTCTTTAAAGCCCTCTAAACCTGTGTTTTAATTCAGGTTTCAAAAGAAGACAGAAATTAAACCAGAAGGAGCTCTCCTTCCATGACTAAGGAAGATACATGTTCAGAGCTCACATGCACCTGGAAAAGTTGGACAGTTAGAGGTTGAAATTTAATGAACTAAAATTGTTTGATATGAGCTTTGGCAAAAAATATCAAATGGCACAATTTGATTCATGCCAGATCTTGAGAAACATAAGGTTTCCCATGGGATGGTGCATCTTGTGTCTAGTTTTTGGTTCCAAAAAGGCAGAGTATCTTCAATCAGCAACTCTCTTCAGGCAAAATAAAGTATTAAGCCAAGGCAGCCAAGTAATAAAAATCATGTGCTGGCTGTTACCCCTAATTTGAGCCACAGCACACAGCCTGTTTCCACAGCAGGAAGGAGTTCAGATGTCTGCCTGGATAATCTTTCCCTTTTTTTTCCCAGAAAACTTCTCTCCAATGCATCTCTCAAATGCCAGCCAGTAAAAAATAGAAGAAAAGAAAGACTGCTAATATTCAACACAAGATGCACAAGGGGAAAAAAGCAGTGTAGCACCAGCTCAGAAGTCCGATGATGTGTCTAAGTAGGTCCCTGCACTGCAGGTCACTCACTTGCTCTCAAATGCCAATTTCAAGCACAGTAGAAACACTTGTGGACCCTTTGACTCTGACTGCATAGGACAAGACTGCATTGATGTTGCCATTGCACTGGCGTGAATACCCTGATACTGGATCATTTCATGTTGTCATGTAAAATACAGAAATATCCTGTAAAGCATCCCTCCACCTCCTGAGTTATTTGGCCATGCAGAAGGGTTGGGTTAGGATTGAAAAGCAGCAGGACAAATATTTTGACCTTATCTAAAGTAATTAACCAGTGCATTTTATTGTATTAATAACTTCCAATAGAGGGCTATATGGGCATTTTTGTCTCAATTAGACATGTAAGTATGTTTTGATTAAAAAGAATGATAATTCTGAGATTATTCTCAAACATGAAAGAAGAGTGCTGTAGTTAGAAGTGGGTGACAATATGGCCATATCTTGCTTTAAATCTCACTCTTTTACAGGTATTCTAAGATCTGGCATTCTCTTGCCTGAAACAGAACTCCAAATTCACATTATTTTCTGTGATTTTGAAGCCTCCTCACACAGAATGGACAAAAAACTTCTCAAAGTATATATATATAATTGCATGTATGGTTTACTAGAAAGTTGTCAACAGAAACACTCGTTCTGGAAAATGTTATAGAGCTACAGGGAAATAAAAGATATCTTTTGGGTCATTTAAGCTAGATCCTTTGATGCCAAAATGAACTCCACTCTCAACTCCTTTTAAAGAGTTTAATTTCTACATAAACTATTCACCTAACCCTTCTGGAATGCTGTTCCAAAATGCCATTCAAACAGCATCTGTTTCACCTTGAATTCGTCTTCCCTTTACATGTGAGGCCAGCACTCTTCTAGATGTATGGACAAACTCCCACGTGTTCCTTTTCCAACAGAAATACGTATTTCATTTGGAATCAAATAAGATCTTGACTTTGGCTTGTTACAAACTGATAATTCATTGTTCATAGGAGAGAAGGATTAATTATGATCTCAATTTAAAACAAGTATTGAGAAGTAGAAATGATGCCTTTCAGAGTCATTTTAAAACTTAAAAGTATACATATAGAAGTGTAAAAGTTCTGTGTATATTATATATTTAGATCTCTTTCATAAAATGAAGTGTTCAAATTGTTTAATCTTAACTTTTTGCTCTGATTTTAACAGAACTCTATTAATTTCTCAGCGACTTACTTTTATTTGTCTAGTTATTTCCATTTAATCCTCCAACTTCTGCTTTTTCTCCATAGCAGTTGGACTGCAGTGCTTCAAAAAAGTTTATCTAGCCTTGTCCTTGCAAACCACAGATGAAGTCATTATCCCCCTCTACCTTCCCAATTCTTGCCACTATCCACTAGCCCCACTGCTGGTATTTCAGTATGCACTACAAAAAGATGATAACTAGTAGTGTTCAGTGGAGCTGTTCATTTATCTCAGCGGTGGTCTCTCCATTTATCCCATCAGTCAAACCTCCTCCAGCAGATCTTTTGTCCATTCCTAGGCACAGCCAAGACATACCTGTACTTGTCATCTCCTAAAAGGCTTGGAGCAGAACAAACAAGTTGAGGAAAGCAGGGGGGCTACCAGAATGTCACAAAAGATACCAATGCTGTTCAAAGGCTGGAGGTAATTATTCCTAATTACCAAAAGATGCTCAGCAGGACTACACAGGCAAAAGTGAAGACAGAGGCTGATCTGAAGTCATACAGTATAATAGATTAAAATAAAGATTTCTCCTTTGGTTTTTAGAATACTGATCCCCAAGATCTGCAGAATTCCTCCAATGTTTGTCAGTTTGTGTTAATGCTATGTATGTAATGTTCCTACACAGCTGAGGTAAGAACACAACAGCCCCAATTAGTTGCAAAGTATCACACCTCTGCTCTGAGTGCTGTGCCTTCCTGAGCTGTAGCACAATAATGTTTCCTCCAGACTACTCGCGTTGCATAGGTTGATGCTGTGAAAATACCTCCTGGCTACCATCCAGAACTGTGTGAACTAGCCCAGGAAACGTCAAGAGACTGGACAGTTTTACAGGAGACCAATATTTAAGGTAATGAGCGTTAGTAGAGCAAAAATGGTTCATGGAATGGTAAAGGTCAGAGCGCACCTCTGGAGGTTACCTGGCCCAAGCCCCCTGCTCAACGCAGGCCCCCTAGGGTCATTTCCAGGACCACATCTAGACCACTATTGAATATCTCCCAGGGAAGGGACTCCTCTCTGGGGGACCTGTGCCAGTGCTCAGTCACCCTCTCACAGAAGAAGTGTTTCCTTTTTCAGAGCCTTTCAGTATATGACTTCTAGTGAATTCATCATGTGTGCTATGACAGCCTCCATGGAAAAGGGAAAACTTTTAGAAAATACAAGAAGCTCCGAGGTATGTTTCTGTCTTCAAAACATGCTGGTTTCATTGCTGTGGCAGACCTGATATGACTAAACCAGCATCAAATTTATAAACTTGAGCAAGTTAGTTTTCATAAGGAGAACAAAAGGAGACAGTACCAAGTAAAAATCTAAGACAAGTTTAAAGCAAAGGCCCTGGCAAAACTCAGAACCTAGAACCTTCAGTCTCATCAGTTCCCAAAGAAGCCAATAGGGGTCTTTAGGAACACATGAGGTACAGGATGACATCACTGATTGAATGGCAAGTGTGCTAAATGGTAGAACTCTCAAATTTCACCCTCAGCTCTATGAGACAAAGGAAGATCTTTATAACCTGTCTGGAACTTCACAAGCACTATGCAATCTCATCTACTGAATCATGATGTTAACTTATGCAAAATGAATGTCAGATGAATCAGAATCTCATTAGAGATTCTTGCAGTAAAGAAAACTTTAAGACTAACTAATCAATTGATAAGTGAATAAACATAAAATCTGAATCAAAAAAAAACCCCATCTCAAGCATCTGTAGTAGGAAGATAGTCTTGCTGGCCCCATGGCTGAAAACTTGGGAAAAGCAGTTGCAGCCAGAAATCTCCAAAATTTCCTACCACAACTATTGGGACCATAGGCCACAGTGACACTTTTGGACGATATCATCTAGAGATATTTATTATGGAACTATTGAAGTTCATATTACCGACAGCAAAGGGAGCTGAAACACTGGAATACCATTTGTCTCCTCTGTGAGCAGGCCACTAAGCATGCCTGAGGACATTTCCTTTGCCTGCTTTTCTGTGATTACATGCATTACAGTGCCAGAATACATTCTCACCTACCCAATACACACAAGGCTGGAAAGAATATCTTTACCAAATTTGACTTTACTAAATTCTATCTCTTTCAAGATGTTGTACTATTTATATGATGGCAGATTTTTGTCTACTGTTTCCCCATAGAAGTAGACTTGTGGTCTTGAAATTTCAGTAGTTTGACTTAATTTCAAGATACAGGAAAAAAAAAAAAAAAAAAAAAATTATTCAAAATAGTCCATAATCTTATTTGAGCACAAATACTACCAAAAATGAGAAATTATGATGACCAAAACTATGACAATCAAACTGGTACGTTTCATCTTTAGTATAATTTTTGTCTGAAGGTCTTACTGCTGTGAAAGTCATTCTTAAAAGTTAGTGAAAAGAATCTTTAAGACAGAGTGGATAAAAATGTTGCTTGCCTTCTTCCCTTATTCACATTTTATCTACCCAAAATAGATGGATTAGTACAAAATGTGAAGAGAGCCTTTAAACCCAGAGAGAAAATCCTGCTGCAGACCTACTGCCTCATTTAATTTTACTGCGCAAGTTCAGAAAGGGAAGACTGTAGAAAGAAAATGTAATGCTAGGTGTCTTTGTGAATACCAGTAACCACATTAGGCTGTCACAGACTTATTCATCCAGTAGATTTCAGTCACTGTAGACTTATTCATTCCAGCTTCATCTCCCTGGAGAGAGACACCTGTTTTCAGCAGGGCTAAGCAATCACTCTATGACAGGAACTTTTCAGACCCCAGGGAAGGCATGCTGTAATCTCTTTTTTTTTTTTTTTTATCATTGCTGGAATAGGCATAAAGACAAGGTGAGACTGCCTTATCTGATGCCATGGCAAGAAATGATAAACATGAATTATTATCTTGCAGGAGCTTGGGAAAATCCGCTGTCAGAAAAGAAACCTCTTTAACCCAGTGATTCAGCAGATGGGAGTTATATGGAGGAAGCTAATACAATGAAAACCTACCATATTTCTCCATGGGAGGCAAGTACCCCATATGTCTCCTTTGTCTCATCTCCTTTGTAACTTCAGAGTTGGAAAGGCAACAAACATGTTTATTCCTGCTTCTGCTTCAGCTGTCACACCTCTCATTTTGTCCTGCCATAATGCTGCCTTTGCATTTTCACATATCCCCCTAAGGACATGCTGCCCACAAAACCCACAGGTCTCCCTTTCACTTCTTTAGGATCAAAATGTCCCCTGCACATCTCCAAGAAACTCTTCTGTAAACTCTTAATCACAGTGACTGCTGCATTTTTGTATGACCTGGGGTATATCTCATTATCTGGTGTACTAAGAGTTTCTAATGGATTCCTAGAGTTTGGCGTAAACCATACACACATTAAGGCATTGGGGGATTTATGTTTGTCAAACAAAATGGACAGCAAATATATTGCATAAATTACGTTTTGATACTTAATGCTCAACAAGGTGACAGTTTATTTGTTCAGAAATATATCAAAACATGGCCGCTTTGACCACTAAATTTAAATCTTACACATCTTTTATTCCTGGCCCCAGTAAGAGTTGATATGTAGCTGTTCTGCTCTAGGGATACTTTGGAGACAAACAACAATGATAAATTTTAATGACATGCCTCTACTTTCACTGAAGAACCAAAATGAACCACAGGAAAGATGCAGTTTATATTGGGTTTTGTGCCCTTTGCACTCTGTGATCTGTTTATCCTTTATCCCCTACAAGAGAAATATGGGGAACAAGATGCTGTTTCATGCTTAAGAATCAGCTGCATAGTATGCTAGGAAGGGATAAAATATTTCTTACTGCAATTTTTTGGTAAAATTAATAAAATTAAGAAACAATAACCCTTTTTGATTTTAAACAGGCAATATATTAACTCTGACAGTCTCTGACTGTCAAAATGCCCTCCAAAGTCCCTGTATGCTTCTTGCACACTTTCCTAAAAATCTGAGCACTGTTACAGACAGGAAAATGGATTACCTAAGTATTTGCTCCAATTCAGTTTGACCACACTCATGTTCTTGAATGTTCTTGAATTCCCAGGAGCAGTTCATTGCAATCTCTTACTACTTCCAAGGCTGTTGCAATTCAATGATATGAATAAAATATCAACTTTTATCTCTGTCTTATAACTACTTAGAAAATACAGTGAGAGGCTATCATCATTACTTTCATTCTCCACTGTGGTCTCATCAGATTTCCTTCATTATAACATATTCTTCTACAAAAGTGAGGAAACTACTGCACCAATTGAAAAACTGTTTGTATTCAGATGAGGACAAGGAAGCATGCAAAATATTTATACAGTAAATAGGTAATTTCCTCTACACAAAAAACAACAAGAACAAAACCAAATTCACTTTCTCAAATGTAATTCACCTTTCTCATGGTAGTTGATTTCTAGATCCACTCTTAAAAATGTCTTGCACACAAGTGGCCCCAGGAGACTTTTGATTTTCAAGGACTTCTACTTACTCTCATATTCAACCTCCCTATTTCCCCTACCACTGGTAGATAATAAATACTTATCAAACTCTTTAATGCTGTAAAAACACAACTCTAAGCTGCTACAACACAGTTTGCACTTGTTATTTCAAGCTTATGTCTTGGGAAAGAACAAAACCGACAAAAAAAGCAGTTGCAGTTTTGCACCACAGGCACACCGCAGAAATCACAGAGTAGCCTGCTATTCCCTTTTCTCTTTGATAGTATGGCTCTATCCTGTTTTAGTTCAATTTGCACTTGCACAGCCTTTTACTAGGCTTGCTAAGTTTCTGACATAATACACACAATGCACAGTAAGATAGCTGTTAGCTGTATTGCCTATTCTGCAATGAACTCCTGTTTAACCAGGGAAGATACCCATCTTCTTTCTATTTTTCTCCAGAGTCAAAGCAAATCCACGTTTTAAAAGTGAAAAATAAATAAGAATAGGACAGGGATGATGTACAAGGCACATATATTCTCAGGTACACAGTTAATCTTATCTCCATTTTGACTATCTAATGATCAAACTTCTGGTATATTTTCTCTAATCCAAACCTTAGGACGCTACTCCTGATACACAGTATATAAAGTGCCTTGTGGTTTAAAAACCATGCATGTTCTGGTAAGTACTTTGTACTGCCCACATAAAAGAACTGAATGCAGAGCTATAAAAATGTCTCCAAGCTCAACTGTAAATTAAAGCTATCACTTCACAGTGAAAGCCTGGAGATGCTATATGGCTTTAGGAGCGCACAAGGAACCATTACCTTTCTATCTTTTTCTCTTCACATACTATGCTCCTGTCTTATTGCAAGCATTTCTTTGGGAATAAAGATCTTCCAGTTTGTTTTTAGTGAGGATTTATTCTGATTACACAAACACAGGATTACACTATGAGGCCAAGATTTCAATCATAAATCCATGAAAAATGCTGAGTCTGTCTACTGGGAATACTAAATCATGACTGTGACTTTTTTTACTGTTTGCAAAGTTTATGTAACTAGATTATGTTGTTGCCTTACACTTTCATCCATGTTCAGTGTTCATTTCTTTTTTTCCATGGTATTAGAAGTTACCATTTTGCATTCTCCATCCTAATTTTGTAAGAAGCCAGTGAAATAAAAACATACAATTTATCCCAAAATGTTTCACTGAAGTCATTCAATCCAGTCTTTGAAAGAGCTGGGTGCAGAACAGAGTTCTTTGATTTCTCTTTCTAAGCATTCCCTTCAATACGTCCCAAAGTATCCAAACACTTTTTTTTAATTATTAAGGAATAGCCTTGTAGTTAAAACAAAGGAGACACTTGCATAAAGCTCCTGTCCTTCTCCTCATAAAGCTTTGTATAATTTAAGAAAGCTGACATCAGATACAAAGCCAAGTCAGGTATGTTCATGCAAATAGCCAAATGTGCAGGGAATTAATTCATAGCATTTATCTATATAAATTGCATATATATGTTAACATATACATATATTATACGTATATGAAAACGTATACATATATTTATATATGTGTGTGTGTGATTAATTCAATGTCCCTAACTCCTTGGATAAACAAGCAATTATAGAATTCATTCTGAAAGTCTGGCCCAATTACACATGTAATTTATCTAGATACAAAATAGTTACCTTTTCTGAATAAAAGAAATCCTGCAAGTGTTTTAAGTACAAACATTATAATAGCATAATCATAATGTAATTTAACCCAAAAGCTCTTCCCTCAGAAAAAACTACTAGGTTCAGTAGAGGATACACTTGTGTGAGGAGGGCAGGATTATATCTGGTGTCCTCACAGCAGCTCCCATGCCTACAGAACCATGCAGCATTATCACCATGGTCCCCACACCAACAATGAATGCAGTCATCTGCTGTGAGGCCCCTACTCCAGGGGAAAGAACAGCCTTGTGACTTATCTCCATCAAGTGCTAGGACAAACTTACTCATGTCAGTTCGTGCCCCACAGATTCCAGATCCTGGAGATTGCCACAACACCAGAATAAGGAAAAGGCGTGGGCAGGAAGTGGGGACCAGCTATTCAGGGAGCCTTTTCTCACCATAGCTACTTGCATCTCCAAGTAATTTCATATAGCTGCAGTCAGCTATGCCAATTTTTTGGCTCTGAATGACACAGCTTTCTAAAGACTGGATTGTTGCATCAAATACAACTCCTCAGGTATTTTCTAAGTTTACTTGCTCAATATATTTTTTCTTGGTTTTTTTTCACATTTCACATTAACTTGCTTTCAGAAACTTTGTCAAATTGGCTCCTATTTGGTAAAGTCTAACACTGCCTGACTAAGAATTAAACTCCTGTATTTGAAATAAAAAAGTATTTTGAAATCAACAAAGTTTATGTACTATATGTATTCTAAAGTAAAAGATGACCTTTGAGTGATTAAATTAGGGCACAGCATTAATATACTAGTAGTTCTTTTCAAAGAACTTAAGGTTGAAGTTCTTTTTAACATTTAAGTGCTTCCTTAAGAACTTAAATATCCACTCTGATGTGAGGAAATATTTACTAAACTTGGAAAGTCTGCTTCTTCAGATACAATGGTAACTTGACATAAGACAGTTACTCAACATTGATACATAAACTTTTCCTCAAAGATGCTGTCTTTGACTGACCAAAAGCACTGTAATTAGCCTCATACTACATGATTAAATCCTTCTTGGAAGAAAACATGTCAGACACAGTAAGTTAGAGTTCTTCTCCCAAAACATGATAAAGCCATTTTAAAAGCTACTGCAATAAAGCTCTTTTTTTAAGTAAACATGTGAAGGTATCATCAAATCATGCTATTTTTTTAAAAAAATACTCAAAAAGTAACTGAGCAATCATGATATAACAGTTACAGAATTCTAAATCTAATCTACTTTGGAGATTCAAGGCTTTTTGAAAACAAGAACACTAGAATTTCAACATTTATCTTTGTTATTTGTTACTTCCTTACCTTTCCATTTCTGTAAATCTTATAAATTATTATATTACATAATGCTATAAACATTATTATTCTGCTGGTCATTGCTGAAATCTTTGGCATCAGAGGACCC
Source organism: Aegithalos caudatus (assembly GCA_013389925.1). Lineage (NCBI taxonomy): Eukaryota > Metazoa > Chordata > Aves > Passeriformes > Aegithalidae > Aegithalos > Aegithalos caudatus. Next base: position 45,878 of record WEIU01012204.1, read on the forward strand.
AAAACTCTTCTACAACCATTTAGCCTTTAAACACAATATTTTTAACAGAAATCTCTGAGGAAGTGGTTACATTTGGAGAAGCAGAGAAATCTATTATTAGTGCATTTGAGGAATGCCATATAATTTCCACAAATTTCTTGATTGAAATTTCATAAGTTGCCCAATTAAGAACATTGCTAAGCACTGAATATAAATAATATAATTAATTTTCCTGAAGACTCCTAAACTATTATTATTCAACATTACCTCTCTTCCAGAACTTCCTTGGTGTTACAAAAAATGGTGAAAATTAAGATCAGATCCTGAGAGAATTCCTCACCTACCCAACTCTTTTAAAGCCTTTGAATGAATGATAAATGCTCTTATCAAAATGTCTATCATTTTAATATTTAGTACTAAGCATTCTCTCAAATTATCACAGAAACAAAAAAAAGATTTTATCATCATTATCTTTTCAAATACCCAGATCATTTACTTCTTTCATTTTTTTCCAAAACTGGAGAAGAAATACTAAGCGATCACTTCTGTCACCTATACATTTTTAAGCAATTTGACTATTCTATCATTGTTCAAGAGGTCTGCATCACTGTTAAGATCCTTTTTACTCCAAACACATTAATACTTATTTTTGTGCTCTATTTCCATTGCCACAGTTTTCTTCAGTGCCCTCTTTTGATGATTTCAGCAATTTTCTGACACAGATACATATTTTTCTGCAACATACTGCAATATCTATTGATCTTCTCCTGATGTACTTTCATTTTCCTTTTTATGTATGTTTAAATGTTATCATTGGCTACAATAAATTTAATTTTTTTTTTGTTAACATAAAACTAAATGAAGTGGGTTATTTCTTGAAATTGACCTGTATTTCTTGAGTTTTAAGGGAAAAGAAAAAAAAAAAAACAAGACAAATGTCTTCTCAAGGGCTAAGATGTACATTCTGTGGTTAGACAAAAGCCCAATAAGTTGTATAGTGCAACTACTGTGTATCCATTTGGGTTTTTATACATTGTACATTTATTAAACAAAGGAATTGAAACTGAAAACTTACAGTCATTTCTAGGTAGAGGGTCTTGGTCATCATAGCATATCATAAATTTAGATCTCTAGAAGTTTTTACAGAAATGACAAATACTTGTAGAATTGTTAAAATCTATTCTTCCCTATAATTATATAAAATAACTGCACAGGCAATCTACTAGAACATTACAAAGATACTGTGTTTTGGTCTTTCCTCATTATGATCCTGCTGCATTTCTTAGGCAAACTAAGGAGATGTACTGGAAAAAGCCCCTCTTATATAAAGCTATTGCTTCCTCTTTCCTTTTCAGGCATTTTCCTTTATTTCTATATTAATGAAATGGCTACAACAGGATACCAATCAATGATGAACCAAGCTTTTGGTTGCCACAAACTGCTTTATGCTAGCAATAATTCTGGTCTTATATTTTTTTGTGGACCTCATGACAGAGCCCTAGGGGAACTAAACCGCTACAAAATCTCTGCTGCTATGAGTACGTGTGTGCAGAAAAGGGCAGACAGGGTGAATAATAAATAGCTGCTGTAAAAAAGTCATATTTAACACTATGAGATGCAAAACTATAGGTTTCATGGCCTGTATTTTTAAATTTTACTGCTCTGCTTTTTTTGCTGCTATTTCCATGGAAAGGCAGTAAAATGTCAGACAATATTTACTAGGCAAGTATCTGAATCACAGCTTAAAAACAGGACTATAAATGAATTGAAGGAAACACATTACAGTCAAAGGTCTGCATTTCAAGGGAATTTCTTCACCTGATATGAATTATGAAAAAATTATAGGACCTTACATTTGGTCTAGTATCTGTAAAAATACCATACTTACATAAATTGGCCCTGTCACTATGATATAAGAGAAATCAAAACTAGTGATGAAACCAAGATAAAACATCTAATTTAGAGACCAAACCTATTGAAAGGTCTGCATCCAGTCTCAGCTCATTTTCCATCAGGAAACAGAATAACTTCATTTATTTAAAGGTTAAATCAGAATGTATTTAAGTTGATGGAACGCTTGTGTTTGTTTAAAGATATAAACTCCACCAGCAGGCACCACTTGTAATTAGTTGTATCCTTGGATTTCAGATTGGGCAATTTGGGTTAAAGACAAACAGATGACACTTCCCTTTCCTTATGCCCTATGTTGAAAATAAGAAAGTTCTGTCATCTTGGAAGAATTTCCTAGTTGTGATGAGACCTCAGAACAAAGTCATGTTAAGATGGCAATATCGAGAAAAATGTGCCAATTCCAATCCCCACTCCATGAAATAGTCAACACTACTGTTCTTGGCATTATTTCTCATATATTAAAATAAGTATATGTTGTGATGATGAAGAAAAGTGAAAACAGTTACTGTCCAAGATCCCTCTGGTGACTGAAACAACATTTTGTAGCAGTTAACACTTCCAAAATGTTGTGGGTTCCTGAAAATCTTTTTCCCTCTCCACAGCAGTACATACTAACTTTGGCACGTCTATAATTCCCACATAAGAACACTTTTATCAATAAATTTTAATATTATAAACACTTCTTATGAGAATTTATGGCATACTTCTCAGCACACCACCATCCATTGCAACTAACTCTTATTTGTCAGCTTGCAGAATTACAAGTCTGGTGCTGGTTAAAGAAATGAATATGAGCATATTCATGTTTCTTGCAATGACACCAATGACAGGGTAAAGGATTGGTATTTTGTGGGTTCTGATTTCAGAGAACTTTAAGT